>KZ651045.1:379334-390259 GCA_001010745.2 Gerris buenoi
GATACGTAGGTACAGGGACACCGGGGGCCCCCCACCTGCATCCACCAACCTGCGTACCGGCGTGTTGGACTTTCCCGTCAATCGGGGTAAGCGTTGTATAATTTTTTATTATTTGATTTAATTATTTCATTTGTACGTAAGTGGCGCGTACAGTCAATCTTCCTATCAATATAAAAACAATTATGGATATTTCTGCCTTTGAAGCCATTTTACAAAATATTAAAACAGCTTGGCACAAAAGAAGACAGGCCAGATTAAGGAAACAATGGGTGCATAATAAAACAAAATAATCCACAATTTATATAAAAAAAAGTAAATGACCTGAGAATAGGGGAAGGAGAAATACTTTACTTTTTTGGGGAATGGAGCACACCGAAAAATCAGACTGTTGTGATTCAATCAAAAAGCCTTGTAAGGATCATCTGAAGTTGAGATATAGCCCTATAATAAATAGAGCCCAAATTCTCCAAACGTTGGGTCCAAAATAGATAATCATTGCCCATTTCCCTAGAGACGATGATATTATTAATATTCAGCAGAATTGAAAGAATAAACTAGCGGGAACGAAGTAATGGACTAATGGACCTTGAATAGTGTAGGATTCCTGGTCTGGCCTCAGTTAAAGATCTTAAAGTGGTAGATATCTTCGAGAGCTCAGGACACCAATCGCTCTTGATTTAGTTATTATAATAGTCAGGCAAATTCAGTAAAAGGCCAAAGTTCTTTTATTAAATTTGATAGGTTCTGCTGGAATGTAAAAGAATACACTGGATTTGTGAAAAGCTTAAAACAAAGAAAAATTAAATACCCTGTCTTTTGAGGCACCAACTCACTTATTAGTACTTACAGATATTTATTATTATTTCATGTTTTTACTGTAAATTAACTAAAATTAGTCCTCCCCCCCCCCTTCATTACATCGCACCGTAGCTGCCATCTGTCAGAGGCAGGGCCTGCAAGCCTGATAATGACAGAGTCTATTCATCTGGCTCCAGTTTACGNCGATCAAGGTCAGAAACCAGTCCTACACAGAACACCTATGTCAATGGTCCAGTTGGGCCTAGATGGTCAATTACAGTCCAAATCGTGTTAGTGGTTCATTGTTGAGGTTAAAAGTGGTTCGGTATTGGAGAGATATTTTTTTCTTCAAGGTATATTTTGATGGGACATTTAGTTTGGTTGGTAGCACTGAATTCCCTACTCACATCTGTATTTATCAAAATATACAGCCTTTCATCGATTAATAAATATGGTTTTGATTCTTCCTTTTACCATTTTTTTTTTGTACCAAACGTTTGTTAACAATCTGTTGGGACCTTATAGGAGCTCATAGTGGGTGACCTTGCTTCACTATTTACATTTTCTAAAATCNCCCCCCCCCCTTCATTACATCGCACCGTAGCTGCCATCTGTCAGAGGCAGGGCCTGCAAGCCTGATAATGACAGAGTCTATTCATCTGGCTCCAGTTTACGAACTCGCTAAGGATGGAACAAAACCTGGCCGGAATGTAACCTCGGAGCAACCGGCAACCACGATACATTCATTATAATATACCAAATACCATTAGTTAATATATATTAAAACAGCTTGAGTTATATTATCATTATCATATGTTAATGACAACATAGAATTCTGGAAAACTGTGAATAAATATAGGAAAATCAAATCGAAAAGAAAAAAAAATCGGCCCCCAGTCCAGATTGTATCGGTTGTGATTTTTTTCAAAAACCTTCCCTCAGAAGAAATAGATTATCTGGAATCTTTTTTAATACAAGAAAAACCACCTGGTGACTGATTGAAAATAAATACGATCCTATTATTTAAGAAGAGGAATAAATACGTTTTAAATAATTATAGAGGAATATCTCTGATTAATTGGTAAGTTAGAAAATAGTTTACCACCGTCTTGAAAAACTGTATTTGTTCTTGGACTGATAAATATAAATTGTTATCTATCTCCTATCTCAATCGGAATTTCAAAAGGGTCGGAGCTGTTACGATAATATTTTCATTTTGAATTTCCTTATTAATAAACATATTACACTTCCGAAAAGAAAATTGCTCATAGCTTTTATCGATTTCAAAAAAGGTCATGACAGTTATATCATACTTTATCAAAACAAAAACTAATAAAATCAAAGTTAGGCTTGAAATTTATCAATATTTTGTCAAGTATATACGGGCAAGCGGCAACTAAGATTTATTACAATGGGGAAACATCCTATGAGATACCTATCTCAAAAGGTGTATTGCAAGGTGAAATTTTATCGCACTCATTATTTAATCTGTTTATTAGCGATATTGACATTATCTTTTAAAGTAGGGAATTTGAAGGGGAGATTGGAGTAGAACGCAATAAATGTAATGTATCAAGAAATACAATGAACAGAAAAAGGTAAACAATAACATTCGTGAATTGAAGAATTCACAAAAAACGCTCGTGGAGATCAAAACATATCTAGAGGGGACTTGTAGTGTGTCTCAAAACTTTTGTCAGTCTCAAAGGGAAAATCGTACGGTATTCTGAACGCCAGGAACGTATATAAACTGGCCGATGTAGTCCAGATGTCTGCGCTGTCACGGTAAAGCACGTTCAAGCATGTTCGAAGGCAGTTGTAAGAGGCTTATGATCAGTGTAGTTCACGAATTCCCGGCCTTCTAGAAGGGACTGCATGGAACTGCTGCATACGTCGCCAGCAAGTCTAAGTCGTAAGCGGAGTATAATCTTTGATCGTTGGTAAGACCTTTTGAGAAGAAGGCTAGAGGTACTACTCGGGAGCACTGCTTTAGTTGTAGGGAGACACCGATGGCAGTCTCAGATACATCCACAGTAAGACAAATGGGTTCCGAGGCGTTTGGGTGCTCGAGAAGTGTTAAAAATGGAATACATATTTAGAAAAGAATAATAACAAAAATTAAGAAAAATAATTAAATTACATTCGAATTAAGATCTATTTACATAATCAAAGGAATACATTCGCTTGGGAAAAAAGTAACAGTTTGTGACACGTAAGTGTTTAACAAATATTTTTCTTATAATTATAATTATATTAAAGTGTTATTATGCATGGAGAGGGTTTGAACCCGGCCTCCAGACCCTGGAAGCAGATTAAAATTTTCACTTCCTATTAGGAAAAGACTTGAAACCATCCCAATTTGTTGCATTGAAAATGCCAACCAAAATAAATACAAAAAACAATAATGATGCAGACACCTCATACACAATTATGTAAAACTAAACGCCAGCGAACTAGTACTCCTCCAATTTTCAGTCAATCCCTGTATGTACCCCAGTACAGCTTTCTCACATGGTGAATCGATGGCTGATGTCTCGCCGTTTCTTATCGATAAATTTTTGTCGCAAGTATCGGGCAATGTCAAAGGTGCGCGAAAACTGAGAGACGGATCTCTCCTTGTAGAGAGGTATAATCACGATCAAGCGGATAAACTCTTAACCCTTTCGCACCCGATTTTTTTCTGTTCATTGTAAATTTTATTCTTTTAGAGGGTCAATTGCTATTGATCTCTAGATGACTCAGTAATTTTTTCAAAATTTTTGGACCACCCGACACTGGGATATGAAATGTCTATTATAGTGGACATTCAGACTCAACTGTAAGATCCCAAATGTACATGTAAAATTTGTAAGTCCATTACAGTGGACAGTTCAAACACTGTGATCACTATGATTATGATCACTTTGATCAGTATATATCGTCAGGTTACAGTGATTATGATCAGTAAAATCACTATATTTGAACTCACCCTAAGGCTCAAAAGTTCAATAAATGAGTAAATAAAGCATTTATAAAAATCAAATCTTAAATAATTATAATATATGACTAATTTGAAATAAAACAAGTAAAATTAGAAATAATAAACATTTGAATTTTGATTGTAGAAATTATGAAAACAATTTCTACCTCTCTCAAGAATAGTAAAAAGTAAAGATTTTTTTAAAAAAATAACATTTTTAATGATAATAATGAAAGATATATTTGCAATAAAACAATCTAATTCATCAAATTCACTTTCAAGTTCTAAATCATTACTTGATCTTGAACATATTACAAAACCAAATGTTACCGTAAAGTTCAAATGTCCAGTATACTGGACATCAAGTTTTGACGATAAATTATGTGCTAAATTTGATATTTTTTGTGTGATTAAAAATCAGTATTTAACAAGTTCTAACTTTTATATTTAAAAACTAAATCACTNAATTATTTTATTAAAGGCCCTTATACAAAAAGTTAGCCTACACAAGTTTTATTATAATTTTAAATCTCTGCACCTATTACATTATCTTTCTCAAAAATAATATATTGTGGAATAAGTGCCTAATCCGTAGTATTATATACAATGAAATGGAAGCCATTTTTGGCTTAAGTAGTATCTTAAGAATAGAAATCTGCCACTCTTGAAAAAAAAAAAAAAAAAAAAAAAAATGATCTTAACGTGCCTCACTCTCTCCCTTTAAGTCGCATCGATCGTATTTGAAGCAATGATTAAATTAACGCTCGAAGTTTTTTTTTTTTTTTTTTCGGACAATTGTCAAACTTATATTTCACAATTCTTTCATCAAAATATACAGCCTTTCATCGATTAATAAATATGGTTTTGATTCTTCCTTTTACCATTTTTTTTTTGTACCAAACGTTTGTTAACAATCTGTTGGGACCTTATAGGAGCTCATAGTGGGTGACCTTGCTTCACTATTTACATTTTCTAAAATCCGATTCGCTTGTAGATGGTACGATATTGTTGAGTATTTGTTTACTCCTTACTATTCGTAGCTGGTAACTGTTTCTGTCAATAGTCTAGTCAAATTTGAAGAACCTAACAAATTTTTAAAACATGCTTCTGCTGCAGCTGTGATGTCCTTTGCAAGAAAATAACCACGTTGTACACCTTAAAATATATTTTAATATATACCTGCATCCTTTAGATGTTGGGCGTTATACTAACTAGTCGACATGATCGTGACTAAAACGTGGAGTACCCCCGAATTCGCTGAGAGATTTTGTATATCGATAGACTTCATTTTATGACATTCATGCATTTTCTTGTCATTTTCCCGTTACAGCAGTCACTCCATGCTCCACTATTTACTCATTTATCAACTAGTTATAGTCTGTTTGTTTTAACCTTAAATTGTGCTCAAGTGAACATCAACAGCCTTGTCTTGGATTGTTTCAATCACCTTAGTAATCGCAGTGTATTTAGAGTTTAAATTATTTAAATTTAAGAAGGGAAATCAGTGTAAATGTATGAGTTTTTCTTAGTGCTATAAAGAAGATTCCAAACACTAGTTTTGACCTTGAAATATATTTCCGGTAAATCCGTAGGACGCAGCACTGATCGATCCAATCGATCAGTTTGCCATTGATTTAATATCAAATGTTGACAATCGATTATTTGGGGATGAAAAAACCGATAGTCGGGTCCAACAAACGATCAAGGTCAGAAACCAGTCCTACACAGAACACCTGTCAATGGTCCAGTTGGGCCTAGATGGTCAATTACAGTCCAAATCGTGTTAGTGGTTTCTNTCTATTATTTTTGTATATATCTCAATTATTTTTGTTAACACTGAAGAGTTAAAATCGCTAGAGAAGGTATCAGGTTGGCCAAAAAGTAAAATAAAAATGAAAACAAATTAATTAATGTAGATTAAAACTTATCCTAAAAATGATGTCCAGTATACTGGACACCTGGAACGAAAGGGTTTTAAAACGGTGGAAGATGTTTATAGGATCAATAGAAGAGTCGACGGCAATCTTCAACCAACTCATAGTTACATAATTACTTTCGGCATAACAAGTTTACCGGCAAAATTAAAAAAATCGGCTATCTGAGTGTGCCAGTCAGACCATATATCCCTCTCCCGCTTAAATGCCACAATTGTCACCGGTTTCAGTATCTGAAAGCACGCTGTAAGAGACCGGCCATGTGCCCTGGATGCGCTGAACGTACACGGAGGGGTGTGCGGTTCGATTAAATGTGTCAACTGTAACGGCCGACATTCGGCAATTGACAAGAGTTGTCCCAAGTGGCAATTAGAAAAGAAAATAATTGAAATCAAGACCCTTGAAAAAATAACTCTGAAGCTAAAACTAAAGTATTAAGTACACAACCAGCATTGATTGACACAACCTTATCTCAAGTGTTATCTAAGAAAAATAATAACAAGTAAAACCTCCATTGCAGTGTTCTTGCAAAACTATTACTAAATCATCGACGATCAAAGAGCAAGGAACCCAGTTTTCACCATCTGACATAGACACTAAGAAAAATTATATTAAAGAACTTAAAAATGACTGTGCCACAATAAAACCACTAATCACAACTGAAAATAATAGAAAACTTGAACTAAATTCGCAAGCGGAAAACGATATGATGTGGTTTAATGACTGGGATCCGGACTCTGTGGGCTCCACGTCCAGCTATAGTAACAACAATGAAGATCTGGGAAATACTCAACGAAACAAGCAAAGTAAATCCAAAGGCAAATCAAAGAAGAACAAGAAAAATAGAGGGAGGAAATAAAATACAATGAACCATCAAAATATAAAAATTGGAAGTTAGAACTATAAAGGTTTCAGGACACGCAGTGATGACATTAGACTGCTACTTCACAGAGAGAAATTACATGTTTTATTACTTCAAGAAACACACTTACCATCAATAAATGCCATAAGAAGTCCTGGATTTAAAATCTACCGGCAAGACCCCCCACCAGGTATCTGGCGAGGTTTAGCAACATTAGTATCGGTAGACGTGTCTAGTAAAGAAATTGCAATTACCATAAACCACCAAATTCTAACCACTATTATGGGAAGAAGCTACCCGATCACACTTTGTAACTTATATTTGGAATGCAGTGAAGATGTTACACAGGGACAGTTAAATAATATCGTACACCAATTAAAAGCTCCCTATCTGCTAGCAGGAGATTTCAATGCACATAGTGGGTTATGGGGGTCACCCTCCGACGATACTAGAGGTCGAACAATAGAAGCCTTTATTGAAGATGAAGATCTGTTCCTTCATAAAAATGGGTCAACCCACATACAAAGATGCTAGGACAGGCAAACTTGATGCAATTGATCTGGTTATATCATCACTATCTATTAGTCGTATATCTATTTTTTCTGTTTCACCATATTTATGCGGCAGCGATTACTACCCTTTACATATTTCCCTTTTTCCTTATAACTCCGGGCCGACACCTTCTATCTCTTGGTCATTCAAGAATGCAGATTGGACATCTTTCCGAAAATATCTGAGTGAGAACCCACTACCTTCCACAGACGATACTAGAGTAGACGACCTCCTTACGTACATAACGACATCTATTCACGGTAGAGGACGTCCAATTGTTCCAAGTTGAGTGAAGTAGCGCTGAAAGAGAGGAGTAAAGCCCTAAGACAGTTCAAAAGTAACTCTTCCAATTAAAATCTAGCAAGGTATAGACGGGCGAGAGCTAAAAGTAAATATATATTTAAGCAGGCAAAACTTTCATCATGGAAGAGCTACATCTCTGCCTTAAATCAATATACACCGTCTACGGATGTATGGAAGAGAGTAAAGGCTTTATAAGGGAAGAGAAGTTTATCATCGACCCCGGTTCTCATAATCAACAACGATATCGTCACAGATCCAGGCCAAGTTGCAGACATTATGGCACCCCACTTCTTCGCTGTTAGCTCGAACGCCTCTTATACCCAGGAATTCCAAAATATCAAAGCTAATACTGAGGCAAACAACATCTCTTTTGACGACGACAACAACAACAACGCTAGTTCTCGGCTTTACAATAAGGAATTTAGCCTCTGGGAACTTGAAACGACATTAAGCACATTGAAACAAACTGCACCAGGTCCTGATCAAGTTCATAACCTTATGCTCAAAAACCTACCAGCGTCGCTTAGACAGTACATCCTGAAATTTTATAACATCGTATGGACTACACAGACCTACCCGGACAGCTGGTGCGAAGCGATTTTAATACCCATTGCCCAACCGGGAAAGAACACCTCGTTCCCAGAATCGTACAGGCCCATAGCGATGACCAACACACTAAGCAAATTGCTTGAAAAAATTGTGAATTTGAGACTCATGTGGGAGCTGGGATCGAGAAATCTATTGTCAAAACACCAGAGATGTTTTAGGAAGAGAAGATCCACAATAGACAATCTGGTAAGGTTAGGAACTGACATAAAGGATGGGTTTATTCAGAAGGAAGAAACGGTGGGGCGTATTCTATGACTGCGAGAAAGCCTTCGATAAGACTTGGCGTTACCTAATCTTAAGGCAGCTGAAAAAAGTAGGCTTGGAGGGCCATTTACCAACCTTTATTAAAAACTTTTTGACCGAACGGAGGTTTAGAGTTAAAATAGGACAAACAAAATCATGTTCTTATGTACAAGAAAAACGGAGTCCCCCAAGGGGCTGTCTTAAGTGTAACCCTCTTTATATTGGCCACAAATGAACTCGAGTCAGTCATCCCACCGAGCGTAAAATCCTTCTTCTTTGTTGACGATGTATCAGTTCTTTTCAGATCCAAACGTCACACCTTGGCAACCACAATTCTTCAAGACTGTGTCAATAGAATGAATAACTGGGCAGTAAACAACGGATTTACCTTTTCACCAACAAAGTCCTGCTGCGTTACATTCTATAGGAAAAAGAAACCCACAAAATTCACACTGAATCTCGCCGATCAAACTATACCTGTAGTCGAGAAGGTCAAATACCTCGGCCAATATCAACCTTCAAAGCACACATCGAGAACTTGCGGATTAAGTGTAAAAGATCTAAATTTACTACGCATGATTCAGTCACACAGTTGGGGAGCAGATCGTTATACCTTGCTGAGACTATACCACTAACTTATCAAAAGTAAGATAGGTTACGGGTGCGAAGTATACGGCTCTGCCGCGGATAATACTCTAAAAAGGTTTGATCCGGTGCATAATTAAGCTTTGCGTTTAGCGACAGGTGCATTTAGAACAAGTCCTATAGACAGCATCTTAGTAGAAAGTAACGTCCCATTGTTAAGTTTTAGAAGAATAATAACGGTGCAACGGTTGGGCTTCGGGCTTTTACAAACACCTGAAAATCCGTCCACTCAGTTATTTCAAAATCCAAAATTTGTTCCATTTTATAACAGCAAAACTCACTTTCCTAGACCTGCCGGACTCCGATTCCAAATTCTAATATATTCATTGAAACTGACAGAGCTCCCTAACCCGACATCTTTAAACCTCTACAATATGCAACCCCATGGCTTTTAAGTCGACCCAGAATCCAATACTTAAAATCAAGAAACTTAAGAAAGAACGAAACGATTGAAATTCAATTCCTCCTGGAGTATCGTAAACACGCGGCCAAATATATTATGCACATCACTTTTATACAGATGCATCAAAGAGCGACCGGGGAACCGGTTGTGCCTTTATCCAGAACAAGGATGCGAAACAGTACGCCTGCTCAAGATGGAGTTCTGTAACAACAGTAGAACTGGAAGCAATCAATAGAGCTGTTACACACGCTGTTGAAAGCAACATAAAAAATATTGTGATATACACTGACTCGCAAAGCGCACTGTAGTCATTAAATAAAATGTATTCACAGAATCCAGACGTCTCAGCTATACAAAACCTTGACAAGGCCAACCAGATAACTGTAAACTACTGTTGGACTCCTAGTCATAAAAATATATCTGGTAATGAGAAGGTGGACCTACTGACTAAACGAGCTATCGACAGTGACCACGACAGTAACTGCAAAAGACTTTTACCGAACCATTTGGTCAACACTACTTGAAGAAAGGCAAAAAGACTGGACCAGCGGCTCAATCACAAAGCTTAAGACATTAAACCCTTTATTTCTGACTGGAAGACATGCTACCGACGCGACAGACACGAATAAATCATTCTAGCAAGACTACGGATCGGACACACACGATTGACTCGTGGACACTTAATAACCCAACAAGACCCACCACTGGCGATCCTCCAGGACGACGAGACTACAGTAAAGGCACTGTTTCAGTTCTTAAAACATATCAACATACTCAAAGATATATTGATTAATTCTAATAATATAATATTCTACTATCTCAGCTGTTAATTTACCTAACTGAACCTATTTAATCTATACTAATCCATGAAATTATCACCTTCTATTTATTGTATCTTATAATTTTAAATCATTTAATAATTTATTTTCACTTATTTATTTAATATTTATTATTTAATTATATTTTTATTTTTTAGTATTATCGTTCTAATTTCTGTATTATTTTATACCTTGTATTGGGTGTATATGACCTAGTTGTCTGGCACCCTAATAAAACAATAAATAAAATAAATATTTTAATTTGATAGTCATCGTTTGTAATATCCTTACCCTATGACATATTTTTATTGTGATAGTCCCCATTCTTTATATTATATACGCGTTATATCATATAAAAGTTATGTATATGAATTAAAATCATGTATATAATATCAGTAAGGAGTGATTTTTACGTAGACATTTTATTTAAAAAAATGCTATATATTACCTATCCTTTAATTTGCATTGGTAAATTAATTAAATTTACACTTTAAAATTACTTTAGTTAATATACTTAATGATTTCATTTCTATTTTCTTCCAACCAATGCTTTAACCAATGTCATAACTGCTGAATACATACCAATTGTAATAAGAAAATCGAAAGTTATTTTTTACTGGACGAGGGCAGGCAAAGATTCAACCTTTCAACCTATATTCAAGCGATCCTCCAGGATAACGAGACTACCGTAAAGAAACTGTTTCAGTTTCTACACCATGTCAACGTACTCAAAGATATACAAACTAATGCTAATAACATAATATGCAACTATCTCAGCTATCTATTTACCTAACTGAAC
>KZ651045.1:414726-447066 GCA_001010745.2 Gerris buenoi
TGTGTGTGTGTGTGTGTATATATATTAAAAATTATGATAAATAAATCATTTAGTTCAAAACGGCCACCCGTCCAAGTACTCACCACGCCCAATGCTGCTTCCTCCTACTGCGAAGTATTACACGGTACCCGATTTTTATTTTATAACTACGATATTTAATATACAAAACTGGGTTTATATAGATATTTATATAGATCCAGATTCCACTTTTTGTTCAGAAATAAAATGAAACACCCAGAGAGAGCTTTGCACTTTTGTTATGAATTAATTTAAATATTAGGTTCATAGAGATTACGCAATAGTTTTATAATAAAGTAGTCTAACTATTAGAGATTTTTTTTTTTTTTAATATTTAATTAGATTAAGAAACAACAATGATTGGCCGATGCGTGGTATTCCTCTCCACCGTCTACCTCAAGAGATAAGGAGCCCTACTAAGTCTGCTCCACCTGCCAGTGCTTTGACGATATACGAATTTTATAAATGTGTTTAGTCTGGTACGGCCAGCCTAGAGTGCATATTAATGTGGTTTTACCGGATTTACGTAAAAACCGAGCATAAATTTACGGTATTCTCCTGCTCTGTTCTATTTAACGTCAAATAGTCAAAGTAAAGCGTTGTTTAAATGCGTCTAAAAGTTACCGTAGCTTTTAGGTGCGGAATTATTCGTGCAGTGAAACCAACTTTTAACAGTTTTCCAAATATTGTTCTATGCACTAAATTTGCAAAAAATTTGGTGGATTACTGGTCCTCCCTGTCTCGAGGAGCCTAAATTACCACCTTTAGACAACTGTGCGGTTTGATGATCAAACCGAAGATCCCAAGGTAAGATAAACTGTGGCGTAATTATGAATCGTAAGATTCCTTATATTGGTATTTTTAGGATAATTAAAATAAATCTACTGTGCTAGCATCAATCAGGCTTGCCAAAAGGCTGCAAGATGATTCCAGTATGAACCCCAAAATGTTACCTCTGGTACCAGTGAAACTTCGAACAGCCGAACTTGTGATATGAGAAAAGTGCAAAAGAGAGCTTGAACCAGGAATGCATGCTTGTAAATGCATGCTTGTACGACAAGGATGTACCTAATTTGAGTTGGCAGTCACATTAAACATTCAATTTTACCAGAGAATAAGAAAACCCCAATTATTCTTCTATACAGATGTCATGTTACCACCTTACTAATTCAACACTGTAACAAAAGATGCACCATTAAGACAGAGGTTTAACTATAAATTGATTACGAACAGAGACCACATCGAAGTTATATTGTTATATACATAACTGCATAGATGGCCGAAGACTAAAACGATTTTTCTAAACCCATAAAATGTTTGATTTGCCCTCCGAGCGACTAGTACGAGTACTATCTCCTCCATTTACACACAGCGTTGCTGATGTCTTCATATCATTTCAAGTTAAGCAGCAGATAAGCTTGGTAAAGAGTTGAGCCATACTTTTGCGTTTATGGCTTGTCGTGCTATGGATATAGATATACTAGATTCCATGGACTCCAATTATTTTATAAATGCCATAAGAAGATTTTTACCTGTTAGATTGTTACCCCAGGTACTGTCACATCTCTAATGACCGATTTGTGCCCCAGCTTCTGAAAGCTCTTGCAGAAATAGACAATTAGAGCAGGTCTCAACGAGAATTACAGTAGTGTCAACATCAATTTTTTCACCAGAGGCATTCCGTTAATGATAGTACTAACAACTGAGTACATCTGGTGTACTGCTCTACATGTTCTCTTCTTTTCAGCATCATCAACCACTTCAAGGAGCGTACTACGAAGCACAACGAGTTACCACCCATATGATATACCTTACATGATAGACCGTAAAGTTTTTTTTATGAGTACCCATAAAAAAAGATTCATAGTGAAACAATTTTTTCATAAGTTTTGTGATACCTAAAAATAGAAAGTTTTCTGGCCCATACTGCATGTATAAAAATGTAACAGACAGAAGAACAAAACATAGGTACAAAAATAGGAGTCAAATAATCCAAAGCAGACAGAAGAGTGTTCGACTACACACGGAGGTGGATTATCACAATAAATACCTAGTATGAAATAGTTTAAGGCCCGGAAGCGGACAGCGGGTCACACATTTCCGCTTTCTGTTTGACAACCCCAGTCACACAAAAAAGCGGACAGTCCGCGGCCGACAAGTATTTGACCACATTTAGCGACTGTAACTTTTAATTAAATACCATTTTTAGAAAATTATTACTTTAAAATAGGGTGTATACATTGTCTTTGTGTAATAATATATTCAATTTTAAGTTTTTTTGGTAGTATTCATACTACGGAACATGTAAATTTTAATTTAAATCAAATTTTAATTACTATTTACAAGGGGAGACAGACAGAGAAAGATATACTTTAGTGCCGGGATTCGAACCACGGACCTCTCTATATTTCCAGTACAGATGCTCTAGCCAATAAGCTACACTGAAGAATAATTTCCTCCGTCGATAAAGATGTAGAGAGGTCCGTGGTTCGAGTCCCGGCGCTGAAGTCAATTTTTCTCTTTCTGTCTCCCCTTGTAAATAGTAATTACAATTTGATTTGTAAAAATATATTATAAATTAGCTTAATTATAGACAGAGGGAACAGACAAAGTCTTAAAAAATTGTGCTGTATAAAGTGTGTAAGGTAGAAAAAACCTTAGGCCAGGGTAGAATATTCCTATTTTAGACCCAGGCCTGGGGAGTTGGGGAGCAATCTTACAATATACTCGTATACCTCAGTCCTCAAAGGGCTGTTTGTCTTGTTATTAGGTATGATGAAATACTAAAATATAGAGCAACTAAAAAATATATATACGTGAATTGAATTTTCTTAAGCCTTCATTTGTGGAAGAAACGTAGTATGAACACCCTCAACCCGTTATCCAAGCTTTAATCCCACCTCCCCTTCTATAATAGAGAAAAAGTTACCTGTTGTACATGAGGACATCGGGTTTCCAGATCCTGTGGGGTGGTATCCTCAGGTCCTTGACACCACCGAACTCGCTTGAGTTCCACCTCAGGTTGACGTCGTTCCATTCCTGAAATGTATACTTGGTCCATAGATATTTTGATTTTTTATAATTAAAAAAAATATTAAAATTAACAGACGTTCCCCTGCATTGAATGTTAAGAACGACCGAAACGGGGATTGCATTATTTTTTTTGTACAACGGTCTGTAAGTGTGACATAGTCATTTGTAATAAAATATTTTGTCAGGCTCAGTTGAGTTGTATCAGTTGCAACCGGCCTGTAGGACAAATTGAAGTTACAATCCGGTATTCCATATAGTTTCAGTCGTCATTGTGAGATCATCTTCCAATTATCTGTCGACCTTTATATTTAAATGCATAATCCAAACGTTCATTAGACCTTTTATGACTATTTCTGAAAATTCAATTTCGATAACTGCAAATAAACATTTATAATTACAATATTAAAAATAAAATAAATATATTTTCATGCTTCTTTAAAGTAATTTACAGAGAGATAATGTATATAAATCTAATTACCCTCATCTAATTAATAATGTTAAACAAAATATTACAATACTGATAAAATATACTTTTAAAAATCAATATGTACAATAAGTAAAAATGTTAAATTACAGAAAAAAATACGACATTTAATAAAAAATAAATAAGAGATCCATCCACGCAACACACGCAACTCTCAAACACAGNACTAGACAAGTGTACAAGTTGTACTAGACAAGTGTACAAGTTGTACTAGACAAGTGTACAAGTTGTACTAGACAAGTGTACAAGTTGTACTAGACAAGTGTACAAGTTGTACTAGACAAGTGTACAAGTTGTACTAGACAAGTGTACAAGTTGTACTAGACAAGTGTACAAGTTGTACTAGACAAGTGTACAAGTTGTACTAGACAAGTGTACAAGTTGTACTAGACAAGTGTACAAGTTGTACTAGACAAGTGTACAAGTTGTACTAGACAAGTGTACAAGTTGTACTAGACAAGTGTACAAGTTGTACTAGACAAGTGTACAAGTTGTACTAGACAAGTGTACAAGTTGTACTAGACAAGTGTACAAGTTGTACTAGACAAGTGTACAAGTTGTACTAGACAAGTGTACAAGTTGTACTAGACAAGTGTACAAGTTGTACTAGACAAGTGTACAAGTTGTACTAGACAAGTGTACAAGTTGTACTAGACAAGTGTACAAGTTGTACTAGACAAGTGTACAAGTTGTACTAGACAAGTGTACAAGTTGTACTAGACAAGTGTACAAGTTGTACTAGACAAGTGTACAAGTTGTACTAGACAAGTGTACAAGTTGTACTAGACAAGTGTACAAGTTGTACTAGACAAGTGTACAAGTTGTACTAGACAAGTGTACAAGTTGTACTAGACAAGTGTACAAGTTGTACTAGACAAGTGTACAAGTTGTACTAGACAAGTGTACAAGTTGTACTAGACAAGTGTACAAGTTGTACTAGACAAGTGTACAAGTTGTACTAGACAAGTGTACAAGTTGTACTAGACAAGTGTACAAGTTGTACTAGACAAGTGTACAAGTTGTACTAGACAAGTGTACAAGTTGTACTAGACAAGTGTACAAGTTGTACTAGACAAGTGTACAAGTTGTACTAGACAAGTGTACAAGTTGTACTAGACAAGTGTACAAGTTGTACTAGACAAGTGTACAAGTTGTACTAGACAAGTGTACAAGTTGTACTAGACAAGTGTACAAGTTGTACTAGACAAGTGTACAAGTTGTACTAGACAAGTGTACAAGTTGTACTAGACAAGTGTACAAGTTGTACTAGACAAGTGTACAAGTTGTACTAGACAAGTGTACAAGTTGTACTAGACAAGTGTACAAGTTGTACTAGACAAGTGTACAAGTTGTACTAGACAAGTGTACAAGTTGTACTAGACAAGTGTACAAGTTGTACTAGACAAGTGTACAAGTTGTACTAGACAAGTGTACAAGTTGTACTAGACAAGTGTACAAGTTGTACTAGACAAGTGTACAAGTTGTACTAGACAAGTGTACAAGTTGTACTAGACAAGTGTACAAGTTGTACTAGACAAGTGTACAAGTTGTACTAGACAAGTGTACAAGTTGTACTAGACAAGTGTACAAGTTGTACTAGACAAGTGTACAAGTTGTACTAGACAAGTGTACAAGTTGTACTAGACAAGTGTACAAGTTGTACTAGACAAGTGTACAAGTTGTACTAGACAAGTGTACAAGTTGTACTAGACAAGTGTACAAGTTGTACTAGACAAGTGTACAAGTTGTACTAGACAAGTGTACAAGTTGTACTAGACAAGTGTACAAGTTGTACTAGACAAGTGTAAAAGTTGAGTTGAGAGGGTGTCTGTTCCATGTCAGAGTGGCTGTGCCTGTTTCAACCCAAGCAACTCACACCCCATCCTCCAAAATAGAAATACAAATATACAAATCCATATAAGTACTTACAACAAATATGTCATATATACAATTTTACCAACACAATGTATTACCCTACCAAATCGTGCTGTACAATATTTTCTTTCAAATATTCAAAAACAGTGTTTCGATAAAGGCTTGAGTAACCGATTTCCGAATGCGCCGGACGGGAAAACCTCGCCGCCCATCTGACACTTGCTTCAGCTGTTTCGGTAAAAACGCAGTCTGGCGGTTAGAAAGTTAGTGTTTCTATGGATATTTTGACCAAGCTACGCGTACCCGATAAAACATAGAGAGCAAAACAGACCCGTTTCATATATAACAGTACAGTAACCTATATTGAATACAAAACTCTTTGGACCGATTTAGAAGGTTATTGTCTGTAAACTGAATTTACAAATGTCTATTATCTATTATAATATTATGGTAGAATGAAATCGGTGCAAGCTAAACAAAGTAATACCAGCAGATACTGCCCGTTTGAATTAAAACATTTTAGATAATAAGAGCTAGTAACTTGACAACGGGTCTGTATCTGATCGTGTATTAATCTGACTTCGTCTATATCTGACCATATTTTTCACGTCTCCTCAATCAGTAAACCGATTGTAAAACTTTTTTTATAGTCGGTCTTATGACGTTAAAATTGCAAATTCTAAATAGTTTACAGAAGAGTAAATACTTTAGATATTAATACTAAACCTAGAACAACTTCCCTGGACCGAATCCAGGCTGGCTTATGACATCAACAACATCCGTTTCTTAATTTATCATTATATCCTTAATTCTTAATCAATCAATTGCTCCACATACTACTGCTATATATTTGATGTTATTTTCCTAACACAGTATTTACTATATTTTTGTCTAGATGGTTTTTATTTATTTATTTTATTTATTTATTTTTTTTTTTTTTACGAAATGTTTGATTAAACTTAAAATAAATACAAAGGCTTTATGTAATTGTGCATATTTTTTTGAAATTATAAACATGATTTTGACTTAAGTGAGACCGTTCTTCAATATTTCATTAATTTTATTTTCAGAATATTCTTCTACTCCTCGCTATGTACTTAAATGATAAACCATTTGCTTTCTTTTTTCTATTCATTATTGCCCACTCGAGGAGCTTCGATTCATTAATATTAAATACAAATCTTGGTGTAGACATATATTCGAATATATTTTCTTTTTATTCGATGTTTCTTTTATTTATATTTAATTAAAGTATTCTAAATTAAATAAAAATAAAATACATACTTGGTTTTGGCTTTGTCCAAACAAGAAAATATTTTTTTTATTGTAAGAATATAATGAAAAATATTTATAAGAAAAAATACCCAATACCTTGGGTTTACGTTGGTTCTACCTTGTTATTTTCCGTGAATGTAACATGGGTTTTACCTGGTCACATTAAGAATCTGTAGCCAAGAAAACCCTTATCTGGTCCTGTATCGTGTATTTACAATGTACATACACAATCCTAATTGGAAGCCTTGGCATCAATAACGATGCGATTTACTAGAATCGACCAGGAAATGTTGTAGCCTTCGTAAATAAGTATACCTACACATTCACCTCCCCGATTTTAATTTTAACTACACTCACATAAGATTTTGTATCTCATCCTGCTTTAATGAATATAACAGGATCTTATGTCATTAATTTAGGAAAGGCTTCTTAAGTAGTTAAAAATTATTACACATTGGAATCAATCGATGATTTTGCCTAATGAGGACGGTATAAAACCACTACAATGAGAAAGAATCCTCTTATGTCAAATATCTATTTCAACGATAAATCTTTGTTACCTTATAAAAAAAGATAAGTACTTCATCGAATACGACAAAAAAATTACAAACCTTTACGGATAAACTAATAACGTTTTAGAGCTCTTCAATATGACTAACAAGAGCTGAAAAAACTATCCTAAAGGACGTCTTATTCTTAAGCTCACGTTTGCTATATTTATTTTTTTAAATTTGCTCTACCTTAGAAGGGAACAGGAGCCACCTGGCCCCTCTAGACACCTTTGTCTCTCCTGACATACACGGTATAGGCCATGTATGATTTTATATTAGAGTTATATGTTTAGAGGAACTGTATTCAACGCATCTAGTTTACTTGTTGGACGTGTTTCGGTGCCCTCCTGTCACCAGTTTTGACAAGAAATACAACAGTTTCTATAATCGTGTTAAAAGTCATGTTTGTGCTGTGTGTACACCCACTTACTGATGTAGGGACAACAGCTTAAGCGTGTAAGACAATAGAACTTGACTCTTAACATTTTAAAATTGGACAGTCCAGAACACAGATCCGGAAAGATTGGAAAAATTCGGAAAGTGTCATCAGCACGAAACAAACACCAGGTGTATCTTTGCTCCCTCTCCACCCTCTGGTTTGTGGAGAGGTAATTTCTGTACAGTTAATCAATTTTTGTTTTACAAGTGTTATTTAAAATAAATAAAGTTTTTTTTTTTTTTAATTTGAATCTATTGTAACACCTTAATCAATGGCTGTGCTGGAACATGTTCGAGCATTGATCTCTGTAGCCTCATTACATTCTATAATGCACCAATGCTCATTAGCGTTATAGTTTTTGACACATGTTCCGCTGTCTTGACACTTGTTCAAGAGTTCTTCAGTATTCCAGTAATGTATAAAATATTTGACTACTGCTTAAAATTGTTCTAGTTTTTGACATATGTTTCAGAGACCGTCACATTATTTATTTCCCATAACCCCACGCCTTTGTAATTAATTTAAATGTAATTTAATCTTTCGTAAAAATGTAAAATATTAAGTAAAAAATATTGTAAATACTGTGGAAGGAAAAGAACATCAGATACACGCCCGCACTTATATTTATTAGGGTGGAAAATATCATAGGAGTGAAAAAAAAGTTTTTAAATATTGTGCTGTTTTTAAATAAGTTTATAAAAATATTTATATTTTTAAAAATTTTCAGGTCAATCGGAAAATTTTAAATGGTACCGCTTTTCATTACGAAATTCATAATAATCATTATACATAAATTCAAATTTGACACCTAACCAAGGATTTTTTTGGGTTGTTCATTATTAATTTGAGGTAACAGTACAAAATAGTGGAAAAAATCTTCCATTTTAATAAAATATTCATTAAGCAGTAACGTGCATTGTATAACATACATAATAATTGCAAACGTAAGTAAATATAAAAAAGTAATTATTGCGTTTAAATTTGGATGTAATATGAGTAAATCCAAATATGCAAACAATTATTTTTAGTTTAAGACGTTAGTTGTAGTTTGTTTCAGTATATTCTTTATTGAAACCTTCGTACAGGTACTCTCATCTACCTGACCCTTAATCCGCATTCCTGAGCCTCAGAGCCGAGGCTTTGCGGCTCACCTACACTAATCCTTCCCACCCACCCTACACATATTTTAACTTCTGTGGGCTGTCTGCCAGTGTCAGTTTAGCTATAAAGTTATTGTCAGTGTTTTCGTTTTTGAGTTCTGCCTCTACTTCAAGTCTTATTATGTGTAAAAATCCACCCTTCTTATTAGGACCAATTTTTCATTAAGATTACCGGTACTATGCTTCTATCTCACAGTCAAGCTTTAAGTGTTCTTCTTTATAATTTGCGTAAAATAACTGTAAAATTATGTTTAAAAGACAGTTGTAAGTTACATGGTTGTAAAAGAAGTAAATATATTTTAGGAAAAGGCCAGAACCCCAACGTAGCAAAAGGACCAGCTGAAATCTTGAAAAAAATTATATGAGGAGTGGCGGAAGCTGCAAAAGTGTTCTACTAAAACTTCTAAGAAAGAAGAAGAGAAAAGTGAGTCCTTTTATAATAAAAAATCGACCTTTCCACATTGCCTATACTGATGCCGTTAATCTTTTAAAGAGTAATGAGGATATAGAGTTTTTAAAAAGGCAGAGAGAGAAAAAAATACTTAATTGTATGCTTTGTGTCGAGGTTAACTAAGAGAGACGTGACAAACGTGTGGGCTGAACGTATTGAAGAAGAGTGTACTAGGAAGACTTATAGCTAGACTTCACTGCTTTGCTGTGTTTGCATTTCATTTTTACTTTATGAATATTTTTTCCCACTATTTTGTACTGCTACCTCAAATTAATAATCAGCAACCCAAAAAAACCTTGGTCAAGTGTAAAATTTTAAATTATGTATAATTATTATGAATTCCGTATAAAAGATATTTTCAGACTTCCATTTTTTTTTTCATTTTTGACTATTAAGGTACGTTTTCCAAGACGCGACTCCAGCGATAGATGCTGAGCGATAGTCGCTGGCACAAAATTATAGTAGGTGTTTTCCTACACGCGTCTCCAGCGACTATTCAACATATCAGTAGGTAACTAGCAGTAGATGCGAACACGGTAGTTTTTAATTTAATTATGAGTTTTAAGAAAATACTTCTTATTACATGTAATTAATTCTCACTTCTCATGGTTACTTTAAATTTATAGTTCTGCTGGATTTATATCGAATAAACCAAGTGAAATATATTTTTAAATGAAACAATAAATATAAAAGGGACAAACCAACAAACTACGTAAATAAATATTCTGATAAAATAAATAAACTGATACTAAGTTCCTTGATTTATTAAAATAACAATTTTTATACTAAATATATACGTTTTTAATTATTTAATTACGTTTAGTTTGTTTTTAATTTAAAGACTTTATGATAACCTAAAGTAACCTTTCCGAAAAATTAGTAAACAAAAGAGCTAAAAAAAACATTATACCAACATAATACTTAAAATTTACCTAAGAAAATACCTTTTAAGTAGGTTTGATTGTTTTGTTGGCTGGTTTCACCAACACTGTATTGCTAGGATCGCCAGCGACTGCGATTATGACTGCTCCTAGAGCAGACGGCTGCAATCGCTCAGCGATTGACGCTAGCGTCTCTAGCGACTATCACTAGAGTCGCTTGCCTAGGAAAACCGTTACACGTAAACTCAGAAGAGGAGTCCTCAGCGACAGTCGCTGAGCGACTATCGCTGGAGTCGCGTCTTGGAAAACGTACCTTAACACGTAAACTCAGAAGAGGAGTCCTCAGCGACAGTCGCTGAGCGACTATCGCTCAGCGTCTATCGCTGGAGTCGCGTCTTGGAAAACGTACCTTCACTTGTTTGAAAACAAGTAAGTATGCATAAAAAAATAATGCATAAATGATATTCAAACTCAAAAGACTGTCTTCTTTGTTTACGATGTGGCCTATTTTATAGCTTTATTGACTCCACTATTATGTAAGTTACTAATTAAAAAAAAAAAAAAAAAAAAAAAAAAAACGATAGTAGGTATGCACTGTTAATTCGTATTAATTTAAAGCACATAATCTGTAGTACCTAAAATTAAATATTGTTCATATAATAACGAAATTCTTACAAAAAACAAGTATTTTTTTCCAATTTTCATGATTTTGCTATATACGAGTAGGTATTTCTCTAATTATTTTACCTCTTTACTTATGAGTTTTATTAGTTAACAACTATATGTAATTTATTCAAATAATAATTTTAAAAAAAAGCAGTTAATATTGCACATTATAAACGTGATAAACTGCTTGGAGAAATGCATACCGTGCTTCTCGTCATTATGTAATATATAATAGATAATTGGAATTTGTAAATTATCAGTCGGCTGATGATGCCCATAAGTGTTTTTTATTTGAGGAGAAGTGTAAGACTAACGTTAAAAGTTTAGCACTTAGCACGATAACTACGAATGACTACTGATTTCATCACTATCCTATTTCATCAACACATTCGATAACAGTTTTGCTCTTCTGCTTAGCTCGTTTGTGGAACTATGCTATAATGTAGACAATTTCATCTTGCATTAAATAAAACCTTAATGTTTTCTTTTTGGGTTAAGAGGACCTTAAAACGTCATCAATGTCTCAAAATCAAATTCATTTTTTCCATGTGTTAAAAATTGAAGGTGAGGATACAACCCAACCTGCTTTATTTTTTACATACTTTGATCAGTGGTTAATCATCACATTTTTGTTGTTGTATTTCTTTATGATTAAATTCTAGGCAAGTATATTTTTTTTTGGTTGAGTCTTATAGATTTTTGACTTTTACAAAGAAAATAACGTACACTTTGGCCAAAGTGACTCCAATTTCCCGTAAAAAGGTTATAGGATGATTTGTTTTTTGCTTTTTGTAAATAGGTTTGAAATTCATTGAACAATGGGTTAATCTATTGATATGAGACGAGTTACTCTCAAATTAACTTATTACATCCTCCATTTAAAAAGGGTTTAAAAGCCCTAAAATTATTTGGTCACAATTGGTTTAAACATTATAACTCAAGATGTACTCGTAGGTACGTGCCACTTGGCTCAAATTCTTTCAGTAGCTCCACACAAAAAATCATTCGTATTGTATTATTAATATTAACTATTTTATAAGAATGAAATAATTCATAATTATTGTCAGTTTTATTTAAGACATTCATTAATTCAGTTTGTTTGAGTATAATCTTAATATGTTATGAGACCCTAGACAAAAAGTTTAATATAAAAATAAAGTTGACAAAGCAGTGTCAGATTTGTCACAATTTAATTTAAAAAATAAAATAACTTGGAAGTCTAATAAGTTGATCATGGATATGCTAGTAGGAGGTGAGAAATGGGCTGATTGGAAGTTCCTAGTCAATATCTGTCTTCAGACTTAAAATTTGATTAATTTGGTGAATGGATCTGTGAATATCTCTTATATTCCTCAAGATGAAGTAAGTGAAAAAGAAAAAACAGGGGTTTTAAGCACTAAAATTTATAGCTCAAAGCATTATAGTATCATCAACCAAACCCAATTTGAGGCAGCTAATGACCATGCGCGGTGCACATCATCCAAAGAAATCTAGGGCAATTTTCACGGAATATTTTAACTAAGGGCAAAAAAACGTCCAGCCAGATTGGTCAATGAATTTATTAGCATTAATGGAATTGGCCTTTCAGGCAACATTACTATAAGAGAAAAACTTTGGGTTGATTTGAAAGATGAGACGTGAAGAGGATAAAGTAAGTTACCTAGTTTTCTACTCCTAAACACAGTTTTATGAACCCACTGAGTATCACGAATATTCATCAATTCCTGGAAGTCACTTTGGAAGGAGCAGTGAGCAATCAGTGTATTGGAAGAAATATGATAAAATTATGTCATACAATAATAGTAAGGGCAATTACTTTCGGTCCAACTGTTCATAAAGTTCAGAGAGACAAGGGAAACAGTCAGTGTTGGTAGGCTTGGGCTTGACATTTAATTGCGATGATAGTTAGATTGTAGTCTCATGAAAAACTCATCACATCACTAATAAGTAAGAATGGCTATTCAGTTATGAGTAACTTGTTCCTCCAAAATAAATTTTAATTAAATGGTCACACAATTAATACGAATGGGAGAGACATTTTAGCTGAAATATAGATAGAATGTGTGGTATGTTCCGGAGACAGGACAAAACCTTTTTCTCTATTCTATATGCTGTTTATAAAGGTGTGAAGTGTTAAATGGACAGCAATGGATAAGAAATGGTTTAGTGACGTCTATTGGACATATACCATGTAATCTTTATCATATAATATGAATGCATATAGCAAAGCATTAGTTCCCCTACTCGAAGATAGAAATGAACAACAGCTTCAGCACGAGAGACTAATGCACGAAAATATAAAGAATGTGAAACATTTTCTTTACCTACATAAAACTAAAATAGATTTAAATCCTGAGTTCAATAAGTTATCGGGAGAGTTGGGTTTCAATCACATATTAACGATTCCTTACACCCCAGACCAAAATGGAGCGCCAAATTGAGAAAATATAACTCTATTAGAAGCTGTAAGATAAGGGTTAAATACAAAGAAGGTTCCAGGTTCTCTTTGGGTAAAGCGTTTTAAACTGCAGCTTTCGTTTTAAACCAAACAGGTCCAACTCCAGTAACGGGTAAATCTCCAATAAAATTGTGGACAGGAAAGCCTATAAAAGTGTTTGGTGCATGCTTTGTTTATAATGAAGAAATTCAGGAAAGAGATTATTGTACAATGTAAAATAAAGATGGCTACAGGGTTTGGGTTCTATCAACAAAATATGTTGTTTTTGAGTAGAGATATAACATCTATGACTCTGATGACAGGAAATTATAATTATTTTTTAATTGTATAGAACCACATGTCATAGCTGAAGCAGATCCTAGAGCAAGTTGTAGTGGAAGGTGAAGATGAGCTACCTATACAAATAAGTAGAGGGAGAAGAGCCATTACTGAAGAGGCTAAGAAAGGATGGAGTGTCGGAGATAAAGAAAGTGCCTCAGACTCTACTGAAGAAGTTAAGCGTCCCATCAATCTTCACAAAATGATCCTTCAAGATTGAGCTACCCTTAGAACAAGAACAGTATTGAAATTACTTTCATCATCAGAAGCAGATAAGTGGAGGGCTGCTATAGATCATGCACTCCAGGGAGATATAAGGCCAGGCTAATCACAAAAAATGGTTTCAAGCAGAAACAAAGATGTAGAGTGGTTGAAAAGGCTTCAAGATGTAGGTGTTGCTATAACTAGTGAAGAAAATACTCCTACTCTGTAGGTCGACAACATGACAAACTGATTTAATAATAATAACAATAAGGTAGATAGGTTAAGTCAAGTAAACATAATGACTTATCAAACTTCTTTGACAGCACCTCTAAATGGTCCAATGCTTCTAGGTCAAGTTCCTTCTTCTTACGTAATTCCTCAATTGCCAGAATTCGATGGTATTCCTACTAAACATCTTGATCAAATAGTTCTTGCGTGGATACACTCACCTAATCGTAAGTCAAAGAAATATGGAGCAAATCGGATTTCTGAAACAATGCATGTATCTCCTAAGAGACCCTCAGTCAAAGAAAATTAAAAAAAGTTACTTCTTTCATCGAAACACTAAAATTTAAAAAAAGGGGATAGTAAACTATGGAATTCTTATGGCTGTGCGAGTAACGCAGATCATTTGATCTTCGTCCGTCAAAAGAATATTAAGTCTAATCTTCCCCAATGGCTCCCTTTTTGGACGAAGAGGGTTTGATAGGGGCGAGTGGGAGACTTAAGAACTCTAAGTTAAACTTCACATAGCATCACCAGGTTACTAGTTGATGCATTATTCAAGCTTCAGTTCAAATTGAATTTTTGATCATTTCTGACGTATCATCAAGGTCCGAGCTTCACTTCCATTCTCCTCGGAGCATGTTTCACCGGCCCTCTTCTTATTACAGACAAAGCCTATAAAATTATAGGAAACAATCCTCTGACCTTTGAGGAATAATACATTCTATTTTAATAATACCTGAAATAGCAAATTCGCACAAAAAGCCTCTGAACACTTTGGATTTGTTTTGAAAGTAACAAAGAGAGGACAAGGAAAAGAAGAAGACCAAGAATAGAGCCCTGAAGGATAACAGAGACAGTTTGATAAGAAGAAGAAAAGTGATTTTTAATTTTAACAATAGACAGGTGGTAAGGGAAAGGTAGAAAAAATAAAAGAGAGAAGAAGACATAGGGAGATTACCTATTAAAATACACGTATTGTGGTTAACCAGGTCAAAAGCTTTGTGTCAATACAGACTGCATTAACTTATGGCCCTTGGATAGGTGAGAACCAAGGTAAGATAAAAATTTAGTGGAAGTGAATTTACTAGGAATGAAACCGTGCTGGTACGAGTTAAGGAGTGGTAGATAAAACGAGACTAGTGTGTGTAAAGGGATCTTTCAAAAATTTTGGAAAAGGAGTTGCAAGTAGAGATAAGACGAAAGTTATTAACAACTTTAGCGTTACCACTTTTGGGAATAGGGATAATCAGGTTAGTGTACCACAATAATGGGAAAGTAGCTGTTTTAAGAGATCTATTAAATAATATACAAACCAAATTTTGAGGTTACAAAAGGAGGAATTCTTGAAGTTGTTTTAGATCGTAACGTTAGAAACATGTGATTAAGTGTAAGTGATTTTTCACTTAGGGAGTTAATATAAATTTTAGCGTATAAAATGCTCCTCTGTTTAGTTCCATAGATTTATTTTGGTTTAAATGCTGATTTAACTAAATTATAATCTAATTATATTATTGGGATAGGTGGGACCCTTAGTCAAGGAGTCATATTAGAACTTCATAATTTCAGTTATGATCCGTTAGTTTGGCCCTAGTATGCAACGAATAATCAAACTAAGTCCATTGTATATTCTGATGTTTATATANTCTTAGCGTAATGTTGCTAGGTGATTTGTCGATCTCGGTGAAGGTCAAAGTAACGGATAGTGCTAGATGTAGGAATGAGGACTTGGTTAAAAATGACTGTAGGATAGGTGATATGTCGAAGAGTATAAATGGCATGTGCAATTTTCCAACCAAGTTTCGAGAAGGAGAAGGAAACTTTGCATGTAATTGGATGGAAGTTGAAGGTCTTGGTGGACTGATAGTATTGCTATGCCTATCTGCGAAAGTGACAAGGACTGAAGAAGGGGTTTAAGGGATATCATGTGTGTAGAAGGAATGTAATAAGAAGAGTTCAATATTTCTACCCTGAGTTACTCCAGCAATAACAGGGTAGATAAAGGAGGAAGAGATTCCTAAACTTGCACAGAAAGATCTATCAATGAGAAAAGACTTCAATGAGGGATGCCCTTGAGTTTTCAAAGCAAATATATATTATTTAGCTATGTAATATTCTATAATTTGGTAAAAATAGTTAAAAAATGACATAGAACGCTTGGAGTTCAAAGCCAAGTTGGTCTTAAAGCTATTGTGGAGACATAGCTTTTATACCATAACTACTTTATCTAATTTTATTGAACAATAAGTAGGACATAGGAACTATGCACGTCACTAGTTAAACTTATTGCTCAATATCCTTTGTAAAAATGTTGACCAGAAGTCTTCTTACTTAGTGACTCCTTTTACATTTCCCTCTATATCAGTAAACCTATCAAAAGAATTAATTCCCGTTTGCTTGAGCAAGTGATTTATATAATGCCATATTATAACATTTTAACGTGCAGTTAAGCTTTCTTTAAAATAGCATTTGGAAGGATTAGTAAAAGTGTTGACTGAAACTATACAATTAAAGACGGCAACATTACTGCTTACGTTTGTTCAAAAGTCCTAGCCATCAAATTATTTCTAAACATACCAAATTTATAAAAGTCCTCGTCGTATTTGACGGCATGAATGTGGGCTATTTTTTAAACTTGTAATTTGTGCAATCGAAATTTTAGTAATTACATTATCCCCCTTAAAAAAAATAGTAGCTTAAACATATACATAGTTCAAAAAGCCGATGTTTAATAAAGATAATTGTCAACATATTTTATGCATATTTCATGCCGATCTGGTGCAGATACCCCCTGCAGTTTAAGAATAACTGCTATTTCTCTTGGATATGTCTTGCTATAAACTTTTTATAATTTGGTAACTTAAGCCCACGGTGTTAAATTCTCCTAACTTTGCAAAAATGAAAATATTTGGAAAGGCAATATTGAGTGAACAAGGGGGCTAAGAAGAAAACTATTCATCTGATTTAAGTCCATATCCATAGAGTTTTTACTTGTGTCATAACTCCGATGTTATTTTAAAAAGCGAAAAATTCGGTTATCTCCAAATTTTATGGCACGATGTCACTAAGTGTTATATTTGAAGTTGGACGAAGAGCCCACTATCTGATTACACTTATTACAGTAAATCCCTCTTAAATTTTACTCCCACTATCATCGTATTTTTTTGTCGGCCGTAGAGAGACGAATTCGAATCACCCTTTAGGCATCTAATCTCGAAATAAATTTTTGCGAACCCAAAAAACATCAAGGCTATAAGCCTTGGTTCTTTTTTGGGCTCTAAAAAAAATTTTGTCCGACCGGATCCAAACGGGGCTTATTTTGTGGAGCTTGAAGTGGCGCACGCGAAACACCCATCAGACCTCTTATTTCGGTCGTAAGTCGGGTGTAATCGTCGTTAAAGTGCCACTTGTAGGGTAGGGAAAAAGAAGGTAAAATGATCTGCCCACCGCATCGAATCAAAGTTTGGTTTGTCGGCCGTAGAGAGACGAACCCGAATCACCTTTTAGGCATCTAATCTCGGAATAAATTTTTGCGAACCCAAAAAACATCAAGGCTATAGCCTTAGTTCTTTTTTGGGCTCGTAAAAAATTTTGTCTGACCGGATCCAAACGGGGACTATTTTGTCGGGCTTGAAGTGGCGAACGCGAAACACCTATCAGACCCCTTATTTCGGTCGTAAATTGGGTGCAATCGTCGTTAAAGTGCCACTTTTAGGGTAGGGAAAAAGAAGGTAAAAANATACGTTATTTAATAATATAAAGGTAATAAGTAGACAGGAGGTGGCGAGGCGAGCAAGTTTCCGTACCGATTAATCCAAGGTCGGTTTCTCTAGCTTACCGAATCTGGTCTACAGTGCTATTATAATAATATATTAATAAATAATATATATATATATAACAATAAATTAAATTATATAAGAATAAATTCAATAAAAAACCAAACAACATCAAAAGACATAATGGAGAAAAAAGAGAAACTGTTATATACAATATGACGGGGTGTGAGTTAGGGCAGGGTCTTTACTCTTCATATTAAAGACCAATCTACTTTAGGCTTGCATTACAAAACTAATTGGACTCTCAGTTCAACAAAAGGCATCATCAGATAGTCTCAACTTTTAGTTAACTCTAATACATGGACAAGTTAATTCTCTTTTCACTGTTTTCTTGAACTTGTTGCTTTTCGAAGGCAGCCATTCTGTGTAAACCTTAAAGGGATTTAAATACATTTTAGTCTTGACTTACCAGTTTTAACCAAATGTTTGTTATTAGAAGCTGATTCTTCTCATCCTATTCAATTTCCCATGCAATCAGAACAACAAGGCTCGGTGTTAGAAAATACAACCATCAATGTTTACACTAACACCGCTTTGCACCGATCGTCGTCATCCGAGACTCGGTCTCCAACACCAGATTCTCGCCTCTCTAGACCTACTACGTTAAACGGCATGCAATGCACAACAGGGATAATAAATGCAGAGTTGAGGGCCAGGCCTCCCGACACTCATTCACGTTCGGGTTACCGAAAAAAGAACAGAATGACGCGACGTCGGCCCTACGAGGTGGGGAGAGTGAGTTTTGTCTGTTACCTCTTGTGTTAAATTATTTTTACGTATTATTATTATTATTGCTAAACAAAAATTAAAGGAAGTAGTAGTTACAGGCTTTTTGCAATCCACTTAGATATCGTTACAAAAAATCATTAATTTAAGTAAGAGTTTAACAGTATTTTAGTATTATAGTACTACAATTACCTACCTCACTATAAATCTTGGACGCAACAAATATTTAGCTTTGGTCTGCTAAGATTAGCCAGAATCAATAGTTTAACACTGTCAGAAAATATGAGTAAACGAAATACTAGAATGTCTTGCTGTCTAAACACCTTGGCAACTTACCTTGGTGACAACATACTTTCAATTTACGGCAACCTGTAATTTACTTAATTTTTGGCCCAAAACTACATCCACTTGTTTGATATCGAATCACCTTGAGTTATCTTACCCGCATAATTTTATTTCCAAAACTAAACACAAAAATTTTATATTTTCGTAACTATCATTATACCAGCAGTTTTTAATAAATCATAACAATATAAATAAGCACAAAAATAATCTTTTTTCACATGAAAGAACTATAATAACTTGTCTTTATGGATATTTAATTCTTTTTTCTTTTTTTAAAAAATAATTATTCTATGTCTGGCTGCCTCAGTTAATTGTATTGAATTAGCTTTTTAATGCTGGCGATTACAATAATAGTGAAAATTTGTTATATAACCATGTATTATTTTTTCACTATCTTCACTTAATTAAAATTTAGATTTTAATAAAAACTTAGTTTTCCAATTCCGATAGGTATTGAATAATATATATTGATTAATAGATTTATTATTAAACTTAAATAAACTACATACTAATACTTTTTTGTCTAAAAAAAAACATGGCCAGCATCCACTTTCAAAATTCGTCATGACGTTCCCCCCGGAACCATTTGGACATAAAAACAAGTATTTACTAGTTTTAACCACCAAAAATAATATTTTCGTGGTATAATAATCTCTTTAATAATAATTTACAAAGTAATAATTAATTTTAAGAAGGACCAAAGCAAATTAACAAGAAGTAGGATAAAATGGCGATAACTAGGAATTTAATTTCTTAGAAAGCGAATTTCCTTACATGAGTACATATTTCCATTTTTATTCCATTTTTTAACCCAACATGGGTGGGGTGGATAGGGAAGGTTACAAAACTCATGCTCCTACGATGAGAAAGCTTTATGTAGGCTTATCCCTTTGAAGGTAATTAATAAATAATTGCCAATCAAGGATTTTTTTTTTCTTTCTTTTTAAAGGAGGGGCAGTGAGGAGTGCTTCGTCTTATTTTTAAATAATTGTTTAAATTATTACAGGATAACTAAATGGATTTCCGTGCTTCGCTAAGGATTGTGTTATTTTTAAGGTATATTTTTTTTAATTTGATGTTTTAATAAACTACTGCCATAAAACTATAAACGAATTTTAATGTGCGTGGTTCACTTATTAATGTCCTTTGTAATAATAAATTCCCTGTGGTGAAAGAGAGTTTTTTTTATTGCTAGGCAACAAATGACTAAGTGCGCATGCGCGGAGTATATTCTTTTCAAAGATAAATAAGCTTATTACTCTTTCGCTGAAACGCGATATCTCGCCGATATCGTGCCAATACTATTAAGGTTTAAGCAATACCAAAGACAATTAACAATACAGTCCACTTATTTTAACCTCACCTTGGTTGAGGTTCCCAGGTTTTAAAGCTAAGCAAGTTCCAAATCAATATAAGAGGAACTGGCTTCCCCCTACCCTTTTTATAGAGCAAATTCTAGTGGCTGAGTGTAAGTGAGTCCATACAAAGTAGTGTACATGAGTTCATTCAAATTCAATACGTTTTTTCAAGATGAATATACGTACATATTTTCCTCCATTTAAGCGAAAAAGGGAACATTAGGAGTTACAAGCTTTGAAATATTTTATCCCCCATTGAAATATGGTCACAATTTTTATCCTATAAAACTATCTTGTTACAAATGGTAGTAATTTTCCGAAATAAAGGAAATTTGGTTTTGGTCCGCTAGGAACTCTGATGTTATATTATAGAAAATATTTACGTCAGCGCTCCTATTTCTACAAAATATATTAATAAAAAGAGAAATCCGAGCTACTTCCTGTTAGCTTCAAAGTTTTTTGCGTGACGGAAATTTCGACCGACCCCTAAGCTCAAAAACATATTAATTTTGACATTTTTAAACTCATTTTTCTGATCACAATGTGAGTTTCAAAGAATATTCGCAATGTTTTCAATGACTTTTGTAATTTAGTTTAATTTTTAGTTTGTTTTTATTGTATGTATTTTAAAATATTTCAGCTCATCACGCAGCCAAACTTTAAGTCAACTATTTAACCATTGTATTATTATAAATCGTATTAAATGCGCCAATTTGATGTAACAAAGTTATTTCATAAAAATCAAAATTTAAAGTTATGGCTGCTCAAAGTTTGATCATAACTTTTTATAAAATAAAATATTCATGCTTAGTTGCTTGTATCATGTAGGTAACAAACCAATTAGGTCAAACAAATACTGCAATATAAAGTAAATTTACTCCTCTTTGGAATGTCATAACAAACATATTTTTANAAAAAAAAAAAAAAAAAAAAAAAAAAAAAAAAAAAAAAAAAAAAAAAAAAAAAAAAAAAAAAAAAAAAAAAAAAAAAAAAAATGATAGGTGTAAATTAAGTGATAATTAATTATTAATAAATAGAAGGTAAGTTTTTTTTGGACTTGTAGACTGTAACCAAATGAAGGGGTACTTGGAATGAAAGTCCTTGGTGGTTTTGGTTTAAATAATTTGTGTAATTTTTCAAAATTTTCGCTTAGGGAGACTAAGTTTCATCAGTGATCTACAAAAGAAATTGAAGAAGAAATCTTTTTCGACTTCTTTTGAATTCCGATAAAGCTTAGGCTCCCAAAGCGAAAGCTTTGAAAAATTACACCAATTATTATTTAAGCAAAAACCACCAAGGAATTTCATTCCAAATAACCCCTTCATTCGGTATTAGTAAATATTCCAATATTTAGTAGATCTCTCTGCTCTCTCTGCTCATCTCTGCTCAAGCGGCGAGGTGGATTATCTAAGGGATAGCGAGTTGGGAAGAAATGAGTTCTAATTATGAATTAGGGTGATATAGTATGGACTGTTGGAATTATTTATACCTGGATATATGTCACGGACAAAAGGAATATTGAGATCATTACGGCCTGTGAGGTTGAATACAGTCGACGGGAGTTGGAAGGCTTGGTCCTACCTCAGACATGCAAACCGTAGAACACTGCTAGTGTTAAAACTGTATTTTAGATAAGAAGTTTATTACTGAGTATAATTTTGGATCTAAGATCTAGAAGACGAAGCAGCAACTTGTAGCGTCTTGAGATGTCAGTACATTTAGTCTTAGCGTAATGTTGCTAGGTGATTTGTCGATCTCGGTGAAGGTCAAAGTAACGGATAGTGCTAGATGTAGGAATGAGGACTTGGTTAAAAATGACTGTAGGATAGGTGATATGTCGAAGAGTATAAATGGCATGTGCAATTTTCCAACCAAGTTTCGAGAAGGAGAAGGAAACTTTGCATGTAATTGGATGGAAGTTGAAGGTCTTGGTGGACTGATAGTATTGCTATGCCTATCTGCGAAAGTGACAAGGACTGAAGAAGGGGTTTAAGGGATATCATGTGTTTAGAAGGAATGTAATAAGAAGAGTTCAAGATTTCTACCCTGAGTTACTCCAGCAATAACAGGGTAGATAAAGGAGGAAGAGATTCCTAAACTTGCACAGAAAGATCTATCAATGAGAAAAGACTTCAATGAGGGATGCCCTTGAGTTTTCAAAGCAACCCAGCGAGCGTGCTGGCTCTGTCTAAGACTTGTGCATTTCCAAGAAGGCAGCTGAGCAAAACTTTTTCTCCTCTAGAGTGGAGTTAATGACATCGACATTGTGATGACACAGTAGGATGAAGGAGGTAGTGAGAACTGAATTCAAACTGTTGTTCAATTATGAATGGTTTATGTGAATGAGTCTACAAAGAAGGAGCTATTCTAGGACTTTTCCCATTACTGGAAAGAAGTAAGGAGGCTTAGATGGTTAAGGAATCATTATTACATTGGCGAATTTTCATTTGATTGGAAAGTGAGTGGTTTTAAGGGCGATTTAAATATGTATGTAAGGAAAAGGATGCCTTTGTTAGGAAGATATTTAAGGATTTTTAAGGTATTGAGGTCGTGAGGTGTTTAACATAGTAAAGGATATATCACAGGGAAGTAATTGTATTCAAGTACTTTTTAGGGTTTCGTAAATTGTACTATGAACTAAATTTTATATTACTATACGAAAGTAAAAAAAAAAAAAATAGANAAAGATAATAAAAACGTAGTAAAAAATTCTAAACCCTCACAGTTTTTAAAAAACATTTTTCCTAAATATTATTTGCTTCTGAGCTTACCAAAATTCACGAAAGCATTCTGAAGAACGATATATATATATTTTTTTTTTGATATCACTTAGTTACTTTTTTTTATTCTTAGAACTTAGAATTCTAATAAAGTCTTAGAAATCCGTTGCGACATCTGGAGATCATTTGGTCTCGTTTCTGTCAGTCGGTCATTGCGAATCACCATGTCTTGAAAATTAAACTAACTTTTTTTCACACTTTAAGACTTACGTTTAATTTTAAGAAAGACTTTTAGCTGTGCAGTGTGTTGTAACAAGAAATTAAGGTAGGTATTACCTGTCAAAAGTAAAAATTTAAATTTTGATGTACCAACGATTTAGTGAAACATATTTTCTTGCTCTAAGTATAAAACAAGACAGTTATTTTATTATATCATGAACAAGGAAAAATAACTTTTTCTGAAATGTCGGTTCATCAAAACTTTGATTTTTGCATTTAATCCCTGTATATAAGCAAAGAAACCTACTTTATCTATTTTATAGGACCTTGGAGGTTTAGGATGGATAAAAGGGGTTAAAAAACTACGTGTTACAGTATGGTTTAAAATGTTTTTTCGTATTCAGATTAAATGATTTTCCCATATTCAGAGTCAATCACTAATTAGAGATTTTTTGCAAATTATTTTACCTTAGGGTTGGTAGAGTAAAAATATGGTGGAAGGGATTTAGGAAACTCGGCGGCATCTAGATATTTTCACTTAGTAAAATTACATTAATGTTTCTTGATGGTAGTTTATGCGCACATAAAATTAAAAATATACAATAAGTAACCCACTCCATAGAGAAGCACGGGAATTCAGAGTTTTAACTATGCAGAATGGCCCACGTTAAAATGTAACGAAAGTGGTCAATTATGTGGGTGGAATGCAACAAAAAATTCGATTAAGGACATGCCAATCTCTTAATAGTTCTCAAGATATCGATTTATTTCTCTTTTTTTCCGTGCTTCACGAAACTTTCCAATAACGAATTCATAATATATCTTAAAAACTAAATGAGATAGAGAAATTAGGCTAAAATAAAATGATTTTAAAATGATCAGCTGCCAAGCATCCTTTAAGTTCTGTTACATTTAGAAATACTGATTTTTTTAAAAATTTATGTTGATGTTGAAATTCTAGAGCTTTCTACTTATAATTTAGGGGTGCTAGAAGTGTGGCTAATTCGGGGAACTTATGCATTTTTTATAAGCATTCGAAATGTATAATTAAAGGTTAAGATCAACGAATTATTTTTTGAATTATTAGGCTGATAATTTATTTACTAGGCGTAAATATCGACAATGATTGAGAAATTGGCATACACTTACTTGACATTTTTTTATACACTTGACCCATGGAATCCCCTAGTTTCGGGAGAGTTAGTGTATCGTTCTATCAGTTGTTGCAACATTATTATTGGCATATGCAATCGGATAGACGCCACTTTACTTAAGCAGCTCTCATGCATATGCCTATTCTTGGTGAACACTGAGCGTGCCCTTTGCCGGATTTAGGTTTCGAAACCTTCCAGCGCGAAAAGCGCAGTCGATAGTAATCTACAACTTCACATAATTGCCTTTATATTTATTTTTCGAATTATTTTGTCATGATGTTAATTTTCCTTGTTTTGAATCCGAGCTAACCGAATGTAGTGGAATGTACAACCCTGAAGATGCCTCCAGCATTGGAGGCGAATCGTCGGAAAACTCTTCGCTAGTCCACGTTGTCCCTCGCTTAGAGCAACATGTACAACCCTGAAGATGCCTCCAGCATAGGAGGGGAAACGTCGGAAAACTCTTCGAACTAGTCCACGTTGTCCCTCGCTTAGAGCAACATGTACAACCCTGAAGATGCCTCCAGCATAGGAGGCGAAACGTCGGAAAACTCTTCGAACATGACGCGGTCAACACCAGAAGACCTAGAACATTGATGAGATTAACCGCGGAAGCCTACGCAATGAGATGAATGTAGTGGAAACTTATTTCATTATTGTTATTTATTAATTTTATTTTATTTTTATTATTATTATTTTTTATTTATTTTTTTTTTTTTCAGAATCAAAATCAATATCTCCTCAACCATAATGTATCTGAAACACACGAATAAGGGAACATATTATTTGGTCTCGTCTCGCTAGGTAGGTCAAAATGTTTGAATCAGCCATATATGAAAATTAGCTGAAATAGTATATAGTATTAATATTTTAGACCTTGAAAAACCATCTGCCGTTTAAAGGCCGTTAGAAGAGGAGCTGGCCGATGATTCCGAATCAATCTTGACTAAGCGTTCTACGTAAACTTCTTGTTATTGGAAATATTTTTGCCACATTGATGAGTTAAAACTACCCCCGCGTCGTATGCCAACAATCTGAGTACTCTTTTAATTAATATTCTATTACATGTATGCTAAACTATTTATCATAATCCTAAATCCGATTAATAAAGGCTCCCAAGCCACAGGCACCGGCGTCGTTGTTAAAAAACCCACCTAATATTTATTAGATTATTCCTTACTGAGGTGAAGCCAGGCAAAGAAAAGTAACGGTTTCCAACGGAGTCATTAATTATTTTATCCATACGAGGAACTGAATGGATAGGGATAGCCTATTGGCCCCTATCCTCGCTGATTTGTGGCTTTTCGGAATTAGCACCTTATTGCTATGACTCCATGTTCCTCGTATCCCCTTTGACTTGGGACATAAAACCGCCTCTTAAGTGAAGTCAGGCGAGGCGTGTCAATGACTACCGAGGAACATCAAGCAACCTTTCCACATTCTCGTTCCTCGGCCGACTTCGGGCAACTTTGCGAAAGTGTGAAGGGGCCATGTGACTGGACAGTGCCGTTTTAGAGGAATTCTCCATGTTAATTTCTTTAAAAATCATTATATTGTTCAAATGGTAATACGGAGAGGATGAGCCATTTAATTGAATCCAGCAACTGGCCCTTAATGGTCCCATTTTACTTACTCAGGGATATAGGGTTCCAGCCACAATACACTCATACTCACAACACTACACTATATACTACCGAAGGTATTATGGTGTGACTAATAGAGATCCATGTAAATCAGCGCACCAAGGCATTGGCTAAACCCACGATCTTGATCAGCCTTCAATTTATAGATGGCCGCGAAGACGGGACTTGTGACTTCAACACTGGTAACACTAATAACTAGCCTTCTTCAGTGGTATCTCCTCAACCATAATGTATCTGAAACACACGAATAAGNTTTTTTTTTTTTTTTTTTTTTTTTTTTTTTTTTTTTTGTTTTTTTTTGTTTTAGCTACAACTTGGAGATAAAACTATATGAAGGCTATTTACAAACTGTCCTTAGTCTAACATCTAAAACTAAAACGTACACTGCGGTCACAACATTTGGTGACCGAAACCCGGGGTTAGTTTATTTTGGTTTTAATTACGGTCGAAAATTTATATAGGGTGTTCGAAAAGTGTAGGACTCCCCTTATTATTATCAGAAGTAGTTTGTTTGGCAGAGATATAATCCTTAAAAACATATTGTTTTGGTCAAACCCATCCCAAGTAATAAGCTTTTAGAGTTTGAATTTTGTTGGAATCAGCGTTGTTTACAACGAGAATATAATAATCAGTCAATAATTTAACAAAATCATTTCTATCAGCTGTTAAATCAATAAATTTTCAGATTTATAAGAAGAAATTTTGGTGGTACAATAGATCACTAGGTTAAAATAGATTAAATAGTTAAATGTAACGAAGACTAAAAAGTATAAAATATTATAATATTTAAATATATAATATTTCGCTTTTACTATCAACAGTTTTTGAGATTTTTCGATGGCACCCCTCGCTTTTATCCTAACAGCCAAGTCTGCCGTGTAGGACAACGAGTAGCCTACACGTAAAGCGTCTTAGCGGTGATCCTAACCCAAAGATGGGAGGAACTTGGTTCCAACCGAGCATGCTCTACCCTATAGCGAAATATTTATCGTTATAATAGAATTATTTAAACGTAAATACCTCTACAAAATTTCAGGAAAGTTATTAATTTATTGGCTAATACAAATGATTTTGTAAACCTAATGACTAATTGGTGTACTGTCATTGAAAATAAATGTTATGTACATGTTTAAGCTTTCTAGGTTGCCGGAAAGTGGGTTAAATATAGATTACATGATTTTTCACTGAAAAACATTGTAAGCTAGTATAACGCATGTAAATATAATTAAAATAACCATACTAAGTGACGTTATAGGCATAGCCTACGAGTATTCGTAAAATAAGAAAACAATTAAAGTATAGGAAAATAATTTTTAAAAAATCTATGTAAATAATAAACATTTAAAAGTTATTCCGATTAAAGCACATAAATAGTGGGCGGTCTATTTTAACTTGATTCTGAAATATGTGAGATTATTTTAGTTTAACGTAGTAGGCCAGACTAAACTCTGTTACACAACATGTTGCATGTACGAAAGACATTAAATGTAATAAGTATTGCGAGATGATGGTGCGTAGTGTGGAGTGGAGAGCAGTGAGTGGTCGGATGACGGCGCTCCGTGACAACACATTGGGTAGTAGTAGTAGTACACTATAAGATAAACACACCTCTACGGGTAAAAGGTCTCTGGCAAAGATAGGCCCCAAACCAACGTGCTAATAAAAACATAAGGACAGTAAACAAATGCATCTTTCAAAATGGCCCACTAGTCAGTAAAGAAGTACTTTTAAGTTTATATTTTAAATTTAAACAGAGATTTAGATTTTTGTTTATTAAAAGTATGTATATATGTATTATAAATAAATAAATATCAAAATGTAATNTCCGACTCTCCGATCCAGCCTCCATGCTTTCGCTAAACCGTGGCATGTTAGTTCCCGGTGTAAAACCATATATTTTGTGTAATATAAAATTCATAATTTTTCAGTTATTTTCAGTACTCACTAGTGTGAGTGACATTAAAGTCTGTTCTTTATTACGAGTGAGTGTTATTTCAAGAAAACCAACCCCCCTGCCCCCACTGAGCTGACCGCGGATTGAGGAATTTATAAACCTGGTGTTCCGACGCGACGGTCTTCTTACAGGTAACTCCTAACTTTAGGAGAATTTTACTTAAGTATCTCTCTGGCGCCCTATTGACTATAAATATCTACTTTAATAGTAGGAGAGGTACAGGAAGTCCGTCGGGAAAATTTTTGGGGTTATAACTTATACCAACTTCGCTCAACACCAACTTTTGTGAATTGCTTAATACTAACTTTGCGGGACCGTCTGAAAGATAAAGGTATACCTGGTACACGGTATAGGGAATACGATTATAAAATCATTTGTGTACATTTAGTACTTTGGGTAAAAATGGTTGGTACGTAATGCATGTCTTTAGGTTCGGTTTAAGTGGTAAACAAGTGTACTTGCTTTGTTTAAAGTATTTAGGTGACCAAATAAAGTCGTTTAGCGATTATTTTTGGTAAATAATGTGATGGGTACATGGGAGAAAGATCATAGTACCCGAAAATATTACCATTGTGTATACCATTGAATATTTGTATTCTTATAATATTTATTTTTCATAATATAAAATTAATGTTATTTGCCTGTAAAACTATCCGTTGAGAAGCACTAGTATCAAACTATTTAATAAATAAAATAAAAAATAATTTACACGAACTCACTTACATTTTCATCTATAATTATATATGAGACAAGGAGAAGAAGAAATAAAATTAAAATGTGTTGTGATTAATTAAATGAGAAAATATGTATTGAAAAATAAATTAGTTACAGTAAACACGAAAACACGTGGAACCGGCAATGTGCACACACACATACATACACACCTACAAAATCATTCCGCTTTTCGGGCATTCTATTTTTTTATGTTAATTTTTTAGCTTATCTTGACAATCACAAGAGGCAATCCCTCTATATTATGGAAAAATTAGTTACCACTGTAATTTCTGGATGCATTAATCGTTTGCTTTCCTAATGGTTTACTAAACATCTAAGTTTTGTTGTTAATGTAAAAAGCAGTTTTGAACGACTTAATATTTCGAATTAAAGGAAAATAAAAAAAATGCATAACATTTAATAGTACATCGTTTGATCCGCTTCTCTATTGTTTTCTAATTTTACCCCAAAGTCATGAGCTAAAAAATGCCCTTTGGTATAAATAATCTCTACAGACTAGATATTAATTTGATTTTGAACTTTTGATCATATCTACCTTTGTCTCCACAGAACCTGCAGTGCGATACCAAATAAGTCGGACGAATCAAGACGTTCTGATCATGTATATGAATTTCTGTTCCGGCAACAGCTAATAGCTTCATTTAAACCAAGTAACTAGTTTGTATTTTTTACAAGTCTGCATTATTTGTCATATTATTTAATTAATGCAATATTAAATGAGACCAGAAAATAGAAAATCTTTCTTGCAGATNTATAAAATTAATGTTATTTGCCTGTAAAACTATCCGTTGAGAAGCACTAGTATCAAACTATTTAATAAATAAAATAAAAAATAATTTACACGAACTCACTTACATTTTCACATAATAAACACACATGCTTACACTCTGCCGCGGGGAATCGAACAACCATAATGATTCTTTGAACGGGATGCCGTAATATTTAAGTTACTTTGGAAAGACCTTCATCTGAGCCTAGCACAGGTATTCGTAAAGCATTTAACTTCTTCATATTTTGGAAATACCATTCATTTAAGATACTGTGTACCTTGGAACGATCTGAAATTATTTCTCGAGTCGATAATTATTATCACATATCTGGCCAATGACTTATATATGTGACGCTACTTATTAAATTTATTTTCTTTTGGTGTTTTGATTTTAATAAATTTATAAAATAAAACGTAAACATATGAAATGACCAAAAATTGCATACAATATTAATTTCCATGTGAATATTGGCCAGATATAGCTATTTATTTAGCTTGACAAATTCTACATTTCTCTCTCTTAGCCCAATCTTTCCTAATTTCTCGTTTTAAGTATTTTCAACCCTAATTTAAATAATTTCAAAAATTATGCAGTTCTAGTATAAATAGACTTTGGAAGGGGTAAGGGGTGATTTGGTGGTTGTGGCCCAATTTACTTCGGGTTTTGGATATTGCGGTGGTAAATTCTTGGAGACTTTACCAAGATGATATATTATTATTGCAGACAAAGTTGTAGCAGACATTTTTCAGTTAATTTTTCATTTTTATTTTTCCAGATTTACTTTCCAAAGTGTATTTGTAAATGAAGAAGACCTCTAAGAAGGCAGTACATAAGTTAGGGAGCTGAGGTTGTAATGAGGGGAATTACCTTCTTTAACTAATTCAACCCAAGGAAGATGTGCACTTTGTTAAAAGTAAGCCAAAAGTATTCGTATTAAATACAATATATTTATATAATATATTCCCTACACCGTAAGTGTTTTTTTAGAATTCCATTGAAATTCATATAAAAAAAAGGTATATATTTTTTTTTTCTTTTTTTACTTTTAGCCCATAAATTGGTCTTAAAATCTAAATTTGACTTTTCAAATAAAATAATTGTAGGTTAAAGTGCTTATACGTACACAATATATTAATTGTTAGAAAAAATAAAAATAACCTTTTTCTCAAAAAGAATATATATATATATATATAATATAGTTTGGTCGTTAACGGTTTAAGGGGCAGCCAGCTAGCGACTCATCCAAGGAGATTTTCCTACGTGATGTTTTGTTCTTGAACTTAGAAAAAGGAGTACTCTTACTAAGCTATCGTCTTGACGTCCACATATCCACGAGTCTCATGATCATAATCACCATGAGCCAAATCATATCATTTACAAGGAGTTGTTAGGAGATGCCGTGCTGAGTCCAGATATAATGCGGTGAAAACGAGGACTCTATCTGCGATTAAATGCAACAACTCTTTTTTCTGTCTAGGTATTTTGTGTTTGGCTTCTAATGGGCTTCATTTTCAAACCCAGTCCAGCTTTCTCAAATAACAGCCAACAAATTGCTTTTAGGAATGACTACGAGATTTATTCACACGGTACTCAAAGCACAGTCATCTTATACCAACAAATGGCTCAAACGAAGGCTAGGTAATGAGTAACTTTAAAAAACTACTTGGTTTGATCAACCCAGATATATTGGTGTTTTAACCAAAGTTCCAGGTGAGATACGAAAACGCTAACCTTTCGGCTATTTTGATCTGCAACCTAATTTCTATTTAAGGGGGCACTGCTCCCTTCATCCCTGAAAATGCTATTCACACCATACGTTCCATGAGTGTAGCATGAGGATGATTTGATCGTGTCATTTACGGTTTTGTAAACCTTAACCAAAATTGCAAATAAACTTTACTTTTTTATGTCAATTTTCCTGCTTTTGTTTTATTAATTCGAAATTATATTTTAATAACTGAGTCCACTAAGTATAAATAATAAATTCCAAGTTTTTAAACTTGAGATGTGTTTTATTTATATTATCCCAAAAATGGTTTTATAATAAATAATAATTTTTAAATAACCATAACAATAACAATTGACATAATAATTATAATAGAAAAATGATTATAAATAAATAAAATAATGGTAGTAAACTGTAAGGAATGTGGTATAAGGAGGGATTATGGTTTATCGTGTTTAACTTGCGTGTTTATTTATCTGGACTATCTGGGCAAGTTGAGATGATCATGCATGGTCATGGTACCCACACAGAGGACCATGATAAGCCACAAAATAACTAATCACCATTAAAATCCAGTAACAATAATTAATTAGCACTTTTACAACATAATCAGAAAATTAAAATGAAGTAAATAAATAGATAAAAAATAAAGACATTGTTGTTATGTACAATTTAGTTATATTTTTATTTTTAAGGCGAGTAATATAGGAAAACTGCTATTTTAGCTGCTTTTAAGAGTTTGGTGCTTTGGTTACAAACAAAATTGAATAATACTTAATAATTTTATCAAGGTCTTTACAGCAAAACTCATTTGATTATATTATTTTTATTTTTCGATGAAAAGGATGTGCCGGCTGTGTCAAAATTTTGAAAAAAGTCTCCCGATCTTTTTTTCAAATACAGTAATAAGTTTTTTTAATGAGTCAGTACAAGATGAAAAGATACCTTAAACTATTTTCTGGCTTATAGTTCAAATTTTACCAACTTTGGTCAAGCATATCTCGAGCTTGATACCTCTTTGATTGAAAATGAAACTGATTTTTGTCTGATCACCACCCTTTTTGACGTTTTTAAGGGTGTCAACTTTTTTTTTTATTTAAAAAATAAATGGTTTTA
>KZ651045.1:450281-473659 GCA_001010745.2 Gerris buenoi
TGTAGAGATTGTTGTAGATATATACTGGACAAGTTATATACAAGATAAATATTATACTGTGTCTCACCATAGACTACTGAAGGGGAACAATTTCTTTATCTGTAGGTTCTTGGGGTAAAGTAACTTTTTGGGGGATATAACAAACTCATCCTTGTTTCTAAACCACAAACAAATTATCTTCTCGTACAGGGTGTTTTACGAGATTGATCTAGAGTTTTTTTTCTTTTACATTATCACCATGAAATGTGGTTTAGAATTCCCAATACAAGGAATTATTGAACTTAAGTTTATTTTATTTTTTTAAATACGCAATGAGTACCAACAAATATTTTACATTGTTTAATATAAATTTGTGTGGAATGTCTAGATAATATTGTGAATTAGCTAAAAGAATTGCACGTGATACGGACAAATACTCATGAAATGTGGTTTAGAATTCCCAATACAAGGAATTATTGAACTTAAGTTTATTTTATTTTTTTAAATACGCAATGAGTACCAACAAATATTTTACATTGTTTAATATAAATTTGTGTGGAATGTCTAGATAATATTGTGAATTAGCTAAAAGAATTGCACGTGATACGGACAAATACTCAGCAGCACCTGAAAAAGGTTTAAAGATAATTTAAATATTGAATCGAAGTAAATGACATTTAAATGGTCTTCACTTAAGTTTCTTCATTTTTATCAAATACTGCTGATCCAAGTGGAAAAAAATCTTATTTTTGGTTTTTAGAAAAAAATCATTCTTAATATATAATCCTGCCTGTTCTTAAATCTTAAAAAAAAAAAATAGAGGTAAATTAACCCACTGCACTGCTTGCTGAAGACACCTCTGTATAAGTCTGTGTATGGGAGGTAAAGGGCACTATCTCCATTTTTTTACGAAATTGAGGTTTTAACAGTTTCCTATTTATTTTTTCCCCCTTTATTAGAGGTACAAGGCACTATGTCCTAAAACTTAAACTCACGGATTTTAGCCAGTAGGAAAAAGCACTATGAACCAACATGCTGGGGAGGTAAAGATCACTATTTGAACATGTACCTGTTTACCTCAAGAGAATTAAGATTACGTTAGCACATGTCCAGATAGTGCCCTATACCCCTCCACTTAGTAGAGTGAGAGAGCCACTAGTCTTATCAGTATGGCCTTGTGCCTTGCCTCGTTAATATTACAGAAAATAAGTTAAAATCATTAAAGTAGCTCTCCTGAAAAATTTACAATTTGGCATACCCTTTACCTCCCATACACAGAAGTATTTTGAATTATTTTAATTTAATCTAATAAAAAATACAAAAAAGTATAGAATAAATTCGCCAAAGGTAATACCTATACAAAATTGTATCGTTCAATAACTTATGGTTTCCGAGGTATTTAATTAAAACCATCTTGACAGTTAAGGGCTGTATCTCCTTTTGTACACACTTAAAAAAAAAAAAAAAATGTATTAATGATTTTCGTCTTTTTTTATTGCTTTATATACTCTCAAACGTTGATTAACAATTATTATGGAAACAACTTGTGCAAGAATATTACAAATGTTTTGTGTAGCATGAAAAATAACTTATAATTCTAATATTTACGCCTTATTGGAAATCAAGTATCACAAAAACCTCAACAGAGTAAAAAAAAAAACTTTTCCACCAGCTAATAAACATGCGTTTATTATAAACTCATTGTTTAATATTTGCAATGTTAAATATTTGTTGTGTTAGTTTTTTTTTTTTTTAATTTTCAGAAAACAGGCTAAAATTTCAGAGAGTTAACTAAAATTAAGTATTTCAGAGAATTAGTTAACATGTTATATTTACATGTATTTGTAATTCTGAATCACTTTTTAAAAAATGATCTCTTTCAATTTCATCAAAAATTAGGGTAGTTTGATCTCGGTAATAGTTTAAACTTTTAAAAAACTATATACACACAAAATTAAGAAAATATAATCTTTTTTAGTGGTTTAAAACAAGCAGGTGTTTTTATAAATAACGACTTCTTTTTTAAAACAAAAAGTAAGACATTTTTTTCCTCTTGGATACTTTAATTTGGGACATACTATATTATATATATAAATTAGTTTTCTTGAAGTGAAATACAGTAATGAAATAGAAAGTGCAAATATCAAAAATTGAAAACGAAGATATTCTTCAAAAAAAATTTCCGAAGTTACTTGAATTTTCTTTGAGGTAAATGTGTGAATGTATTGGGACATAACATGTGTAATGTAAATTTAAATTGTTGTATAAATATATGCTGACATNGGCCAATAAACAACCCAGGGTTAACGATAGACTAATAACCAAATTATGGCTGGTGTGTGTGCGTGTGTGTTTGAGTGTGTGTGTGCGCGAACATTTATAGATATATACAAGTAAACTTTGGTGTGTGTATTCTTCTTTTTTGAGGTTTCTGAACCCGAATTCGCCAAAAAAAAATTTACATACATGCTGGAATTACCGGTATGGTTACATCTATTAATAATCATTCATTTTCAAGTTGGTGGCTATTGATTTGCTACTATTAAATCTGAATTTAACTTAATTATCTATAAAATTACATCTTGGGGATCCCTAATCCTGGAAGTCCTTTTTTTTACCACAGGGCTTGTTTTAAGGATGCAGTTAAGAAAGGAATTTTAGATTCGCCATTTTTATTCAAGATAGGGGACAATTGTAAAATGTTTACGGTTGCTATATTTTCCTCACTTTTTGAATTGAAATTTAATGTTGGAAATAAGTTACTTCTTCTATCACATAAACATGTTTTGTAAAAAGAATTTATAATCCGACTTTTAAATTTAAGGTGGCGGCTGTATATAAGTCTAAAAGCCAATTCCCCTTATTCATATTCGTCACTAAACTTCGAAGATTGTAAACGCATTAGTCAAACATAGTATGGTACTTCCTGTATTGGTTTAGACGTTCCCTATGCAGGATATTTGTCTTAATTTTAAATAAGATGACAAATATTTAAAGTATTTATTGATATTCCCAGCACGACTGATCCAAAAGACATACCTGGTATATCGTTTTGTCTAGATTTTATCCTCTCCATAATCGTTGGTCTATAAGTTTTCCTATGATGATCCTATTTCGAATATTACGTAATTTTAATGATATCCAGTTTCACTATACTATGGACATCCAGTTACATCTTATTGGGCTGCTGAATAAAACTTTGATTTCAACATAGTAACTACGTTTCTACCTAGTTGTTATTAGATTTACTTTGAAATTGAATCTGAGAGTATTTTTCTAAGTAATTAAAAAAGTTATATTTATTAAAGCTTTTTGCCTTCATTAAAAAAAGTTAACATATTTAATCAGATGTGAACATTAAAAGAACGATGTCCTAGTCAAACATGTGTAATGCTATGAAACAGTCTAGAATATTTAAAAGATTTAAAAAAGTTACAAAATTTATCATTTAAGTATCCATTTTAAATATGGCCCAATAGGAATATTTCCTGGTTTAGTGGTTCTTGCATCTGACTACGCTAAGATTTCACGTACTAATAAAATCAATAATAGAGTTCACTTAGCACAACATTAAGGAATAACACTGTAAATACCTTAGCTGAGTACTGTCAAGACTATTCACAATTTTAAAAATAGTGCAAATTCAAATACATCCTGCTTCCTCCCTCTACGCCTCAAACCCTGTTTGAACCAACTCTTTCCCTAGTCCTTCCTCTTCAATCCTGCAACTCGAACTTTCCCGACTTCCTCGAATAATTTATCACTGTCCTCTATAGGGCACCATATCTTCATCAGATCGGCACTGGAGAATCTGCTAATAGTCCACATCCTTGGAATTACCAAGGGACCACAACCTGTCTTGGGGGTCATTAATATGTGAAAAATGAATGAATAAAATATTACCTCTAACTCGAAATATCCAACAAAGTTTGTTATAATATACGTTATCTATTTGACATAAGTCTAATTGCATTTAAAGAGCGAGGGGAATTTAGACTCGACTGTTTGTCTTACAAGATGATTGTACGACTCCCTTGTAACTCCGACTGAGTACCTAAATCTTGAGATAATGCTATTAAATTGGTTATTAAGTCGTGTTAGTACTGATTAAACTTGATCCAGAAAAATATGGTAGGCCTTAGATAAGGTTGTCCATTCGCCTGCCCAAAGAATATTATTTTTTATTAGGTACTTCTAACGCTAATGTATGAGTAAGACGAGTGTTGGGTGTGGAGTGTGGAAAGTACATTAATAATACAGTTTGTATGAAAATGAAAACATGTAACAAACGTAGAAAGCCTCATTCTAGATGTACAATATAATTTGGAGCAAAACTTGGCTGCGGGAAGAGTTACAAGAAACGTATCTTTAGTCAAGGTCGTAATAGTCACTATTCTTAATGCATATTACATGCAACTGCTACTATTGTACTATGGCGTTATTCAAAATCCAAAAAGGTTTGGAGGAATTATACCCAACAGAACAAGCAGCTTCTCTCTCCACTTAACCTGACAGATAAAACCGTTCATTCTTCGCTCTGAAACCATTAGTCTCATTCTAGAAAATGATCTGCTAACATAAATACTATGATGCAGTGCAAGAACGTGCAAGAAGAGACCTGCACGACATTATCAGGATGAAGAATAACCTTCAAGCGAACAGCTAGTGGGATTAGGAAGATTATGACGTTTATCTTCCGAAACGGATCGTCAATATAATCACCAGAGAACAAGCCATCGCTATCTAACTAGCTCTTCAGTATAAATATTGGCATCAGACACTCCCGTGTTCAATAGCTAGGTATAAACGCCTCCGATTCGAAGTCATCGCCGTGGCGTTAACCTCTGAGTCGGCCCCAGTCACAATTTTCGCTTGCGTAATCGCGGAACCGCTAAAGAGGAAAACTAGTGAGGAGGAGAGCGCAGCGATGGCTTCAATTTTTAACGTATCTGGATCTGGATGTCTTATTGCATAAAAAATCCAGGATGGAAGAAGGGATTGGAATTTAGAGGCTCCAAGTTAAAATCTCTTATAAAGAACAAAGAGATCAATCATTACTTTATCTAATGTCCGCTTAAGGCTACCATTATCGAGCACTTCAGTCGCATACTTAAAGAAATGATGTGGAGACATTTTAGTTTACTCGGTGCCTACCTAAGAGCATTATATGAACAATCTGGTAAACACTTACAACAATGAGAAACATCGCTTTATAGGAATCATAGCTATTTATGTGACCGAAAGGCTCGAGTCTACCATTCTTACACGTTTAAATTCAAGTAGTTAAATCAAACTTGAGCCTTATTTTGATGTCGAAGACTGGGTTCGCACCAGCAAGAATAAACATTTCTTTACCAAAGAATATACGTTCAATTAACCGAACGAGCAGTTTAAAATAAATTAAGTGCTTCGACGTGACGTACCTTTGTTAAAGTTTAGTTGATTCGGTAAATCAATTAAATCATGGTAAGTTCTACGAGGAGGAGTTGAAGAAATCACATTACCAGAACATCCCATAAATCGAGAACACCAGTGATGACGACTCTGTTACTAGCAAACTGTTTCTGAGATGGAGCGTGTATCTCCCGGACCATAGCGTCTTTCACCATTGCTGTCATGAATTAAACTGACTACGATGCTGGTTTCACGTATCTCTTCCAATATGGATTGGATTTCATTGTAATGAGAATTATTATCGGCCTGAGTAGACGTGTTGATGAGACGTGATCGATCTACGAGCTCGTTTACAATGTTCCAACAAACATAGTCAACAAACATAGCAAACTATTAGTTTGCTTACTTGCATAAAACCTTTGCCTCTGACCGGAGGATTGCTGGCGGATCCAGATTGACCATTATTAAAAAAAAAATTGTGAGACTTGTTGATTGACGTATTGAATTGGAGTTGTGCCAATTGATCACGTTTACTGGCTACGCTTAAAGGCTTGCGTAGAGACATTTGTAATGCTATGTGTAATGTGTAAGGCGACTATGATGATACATGCTTGCGTTGAGACGATAATGAAGGTTGGGGCGGTGTAATGTAAGATCTCGTAACCATCACAATAAATCAAGATTTTGAGAAGGCGAGACTTCGTTAGCTTTCAGCTGCTGATTTAGCTGATGCTTGCGGTCTAAAATGCCAATTTAGGTTTTACTGGAATGTCTTTCATCGTCTGGGAGGGTGATTGTAGGGGCGATGTCGTCGACATCTTTTTCATCTGCGTTCAATTGCGTCACTACAGTAGAATATTCTTTAGTATCAGCGTTTCTTCAGTTGCAGCAGTAAATTATACTTTCTTTGCGGTATTAGTAATGTCGGGGCGATATATGTATAGTCGACATGAGTAAAGTTTTCTTGGGACACTTTGAGCAATGTTTGGCTATGGGTCCATAAGGGGCTTTATGCTTTCCTTGTAATTCTATTGACTCCTGATTCATAAAATCCTCTTCCCAAGCACAATGGTTAATTTCTCAAACGAATAACATATTGCTTCTTGATCAAACGTCTTTTTACATCTTTACTTGCTGCTTTCATTTTGACGATTGAATATTTCATCTAATCGCTCGAAAATTAAAAATTCGTCGAAATCACAAATGTGCCAGCTTCAACAGGTAGGGTAGGTGGGGGGCAAAAGGTCCTCATGGGGTAAATGTCCGCACTGCTTTAAAAATGGAAGGGAAACTATTTTTTGAAGTGGGACTGGCAACACTCATTCCTTATATTATACTTAATGTTTTAATTATCGTTCAATATATGTATATGTTCTTTTATGAATTATTTCACTGTCTTGAATTATTAATTAATTAATACCAAATGGAGTAAAAGTCCAAATACTGGGTTGCAAATTGATAATACAACATTCCACGTTTCGTCTTATTTGAGGCAAACGATCGCGGATAATGACACATCAGAACTTGGACAGGTGTAAACGCTAATTTAACGAGCCTATCAAGTCGTAATCGGTCATGGGACTTGTTGGAAGGCTTACAATAGTTTTGTAAACTCACATAGTGACCGAGTCCTTTTTTGTACGGTCTCCATTACAACCTTACATTACATTGCCATTACATTGCCTAGTCTTCTGGCCTCCTCCAGTGCTTGAATTGCCTGACGACCTTCTTTTTGTAAAAAAAAAAGTTGACCAGGCGGGCCGCTCTTGTAGCTACCAAACCAAAATCAGCTAAAGCCGGTATCTCCTACCGTTACTGCCTTTTCAGAAGCCTGCCTTGCCAACGACTATACATTCTTAAGTAGATTCGGAGCGTTTTCCTTCTTGCACCACAACTAACTGGAGCAGTCTGTAATATCTTAACTAATGCAATCTTAGGCTTGGGGTTGAGAGCTCCGAGAAATTTAACATACTCTGAGCCAGTAGGTTTCATCCGATCAGGCAGAGGTGTTAGATCATAAAAATAGTCGTGTAAATAAAGTCCGAAGGCGCAGCTCGGAATATTCTCAGAGGTCTTATAACTAGTTCCAGATGTCAGCAGCAAGCTTGTGCAAGACCTCGCTTATGCCCGATACGTTTAGCTTACTGTAAAATTATTCCCTCAGAGGAAGAGATGTTTTTTCCAGTTTAGCCCAGTGGCAAATGTATTCGTAGGGCATCTGCCCTTTGCGTATAAGCAGCTCCAGATGCCTGTCAGCATAAAGTTTCAAAATGATGGTAACTCGGTCGGCTGACATCGTTGTAATAAGTGCATCTGAACTGGACGGCAGAAACACGAACGAATCGAGAAATCGAAGACAGGATGCCGCCTTGATTGCTGATAACCATCTTTGAAAATTACTTGTATTTTTCAGAATAATCAGAAATCACCTTTATCTCCCCCGGAAAATTGCTAAGATCACGAACAATAAATTTAATGCCATAACCTAGACAAAAGTGGGGAAAACAGACAAGAAATACGGCATCCTAGCGCGTACTCCACGCACGGAGCCTCTAGAATCAAGGTCAGAAAAGCAGTCGTGACAGAAGTTACAAGTGATGGGATGAGTTGAATAATGCTTATATTAATGCATATCTTGAATATGCTTATCTTCTCTGCGCTCATAACAACCGGTCGATCCAACGAATAATGTTCAAGAACCTTTCTGGCTACCCTTGAAAGCGCCGAAATTAGTTAGTTGGCACAGTCAGGACCTGTGTAAATGATGGCTCGATTGAAATCACATGTACGCCGCTCTTCACATCCAGACCGAAGGACATTATTTGAGATTCCTGGATTTTTTTGTGTAGGACTTGGAACTTCCGCTTGTTGGATCGGTTAATGGAGGCTTACAGGTTGCTAGAGGTACAAAAAGAGCCTCGGCATCATAGTACACTGTAAATGGTACTCGTTCCTGGTTCTTACCGCCAACAAATTTCAGTTTCGACTTTTTACTCTCGGGCATAATCATTATGGTTGGCTGATATATACAATCATTTCCATGAAGCCACAAATTTTCCTCCTTCGCTATACCATGTTGATTATGGAAATGACTGAAACAGTGGCGGCATACGTTTGGTATTATTCGATCGGATGAACCTTTCAAAGTTGAAAATCATCACAAAGTGGTTGTGTGCATCCGCACTTAAGAGGAGAAGGTCGATGTACTCATCCGTTTTCAGTGCAAATGTATTGACACGCACAATGTTAGTCTTTTAAACTTTGAAATTACTTGTGAATGGAGGTGAAGTAATTTTTTAGATCGTTCACCCCATTCTTATCTACACAAAAAAGTTATTAAGTTCTTCTTAAATGCACATTTTACTGCAATTATACCACTTTTGACCTGAGGATTATCAGCGCGAGCAGCATTTGAGCGTATTTATAAATATATAGCATTTGTAAGTGGAGAAGAGGTCAAGCTTGATAGTTTTCTTATGCACACGTAGGATCAGATCAGTATGGAAGGCAACATCGCAGACTGGGCTTCTTCTTCCCTTGTAGGCAGCCTCGTAGAGTTGTAACTTCACTTTTTTGTTCCCCAACATGTGTTTGCAATATAGACATTGAAGTTTCCTCTCCTAGCCGCAGTCTTCAGATGTCGATTCAAGTTTCATTTTACAGAGAAAAGCTTGGCACTTGACACCGGAGTCACTTAAAAACAAAATAGAACAAAATCAATGGATGATCATGATCACACAGTGAAAGCGTGATATTTAAAAGGGTAGCGTTGTATTAAACTAACATAATAATAGAAATTACTAGACAAATATGTTAAGAAACGTTAAGTAGTCGTATTTTCAAACTGGCAAGCTTATTTTTTTTAATATTAAAACATAAATTATAAATAATAATTTAATATGAAACACCCTTGTAATTCTGAATATACATATATTGTAACTGTCACTTTAGTTTCAAAAAATGAAACAAAAAAATATCAGTTTAGCTTTTGTTATATTGTAATTTGGGTTAATTGTATTTTGTAAATAATTAAAAAAAAAAAAAAAATGTATAAAAAGCCTTTTTGACTTTCTCTTGTGTAGACAGAATTTATAATTTTTTTCTACTTAAGGACGACTTAGTAATTGAAAAAAAGTTGTACAGCAATTGAAGATAACTTTAAATTAAGGTTGAAACGTTTCTAATGAATCAATAATCTACCATTTTTTTACACCTCTTCAGCCACCTAGCCACTTATATTTAAAAACTAATGATGGCTCATTATTAAAATTTCATATTAATAGCATTATTAGGTTTAATTAATATAAAAATTAAAACTTTTATCATAGCAACTATGTTAATATTTATCTTATGTATAACTACATATTAATTAAAAAGTGTTCGTGTGTAGTAACGATTGAGTTTCAATATGTCGTATTGTCTCTCTAAGCGAAATAATGACAACTCTTATGTTTTTTTATAATAAATGTTAGCTCAGTATTTAAAATTAAAAAATCTTAATAATAAAACTAATAAGATGTCTATAACGCTTAACTAATGTGATAATATTTATGTTTATATCATGCATATTTCATTATAAAATAAAAAAAGTTATTCGCTTATAGTGAATGTTTGTTTTTATATCACTCATCTTTCATTATAAAGTGTTTCCTTTGCATTTAATGTTTGGCATACAATTTTAATGAACTTAAGTTCAAGGTATATGCAAAATTTAATTTTCTTATTTTGAAGTAATATTACCTTGTTTTTGATGCTGGCGAGGTGAAGCTGGCAGGTGGTGGTGTAAACATGGTGCCATGAAAGTGTTATCTTTAGTTTTCCCTTTAAACTGAATCAGTATGGCAAGTCTACCTCTTTTTATATGAGTTTTGGCGGCCTGGTGACCGCACCTAGCGGTGACTGTTAGGGTGTGGAGACTGGGACCTGGATTCAGGCGTAATATCTAGTGGAAACTTGATCGAGGATAAGTAATGGATCCGACCTCACCTCTGACTCAGCAAATAGCCTTTCTTGTGAAAATTCTTCTTTTCCCCGTTGACTCAACGACACCTCTTCGCTCAGCATACAACTCAACATGACTACATCCTTTTCCTCCCATATCTTGAAAGAGAATAAATACAGACTCGATATCCTAATTTCTTTAGTTCACTCCTCGCAATTAGAAGAACTACTACTATATCAATATGTCTCACATCCGCATTTTGAGCATCATATGAATATTTATTGAGTAATTTATTAAGTTTTGTAAATCTACACTTGTCACAAGCTACATTTTGCTCAATTGAAAACTAATTTATTTCATTCAAGATTAATTTTAGATAAATATTATTTCTTCATGCAGGGGAGAGCCGGCGTGGCCGTGTGGATTAAATTATTAACCAGGGCGGTACGAGGTTGTGGGTTCGATTCCTCGCCGTGATGCTCTGAGATATATGGCTGACTAATGATCACAGCATACTCCCTTCAGCGGTACAATGGGCCTAAGGGATAGCCTAAATGCAAGGTCCGAACAAGTGGTTCGTCCTCCCTGTCTAGTACAAGTAATATGACCTTACTACTACTACTACTATTTCCTCATGCAGATGGAGTCTCGTTGGGTGGACATGGAGCAACTCTTGTTGGCACGTATTACTGTCTAGAAGACGAGCCACAAGGTAAACATGTTTCACCATTGTAACACCTGAATTCGTAAAAAGAATACAATCCATCATCGAATCATTACATGGCGTACTGTGAGCCGAACAGCGTTCGTCTTCATGTTAGATATCGCGTAGAGGGGTAATATGAATGTTGCATGACAAATTACAGTAATGTGTTAATTTTTTAAAATGTATTTTTTATTGACTCAATATATATACTACATAGTATATAGTTTTAGGCCGCCGGCATAAACACCTCTGCCATCGAGTTATCTCCGTGGTAGCGTAAAACCCCGCCCCGAGTAAGCCCTACAAAAGTAAACGATTGGAGGTCGGCAGACACTAACCCCCTAAAATTTCAGAGGGGGGAGGTTGAGGGGTTGGCAGTCTGTCAAATTTTTAGAGGAAGGGGGGGGGGGAGGTGCTCTTGCTTCCTCGTTCTGCACCACCAATTTAACATTACTAGAAATTGAACATGAAGGCAGAAATAAATAACAGTCGGGTCGCTAGATCCGCAGTCCAGCATACTACCGACAGATCTATCGATGTAATAACACGCTTGACAAAGAAATTAGTGGGCCCAAAATTAACTGATTTATAGGCGATTCGGTCTAAAATTGAAAATTTAAATCAATTGAGTATTAAAATTGGAAACTATACCTACATATTATATGCAAGTTTAATATATGAGCCGTGTTCGGTCTGGATACCTAAAAGCACGGAGATCCTATAAGAGAATTTACACATTATATTTGATGAAATTTATTTTAATGCGTCTATACTTGCTTTTCTTGCTGAAGTTTTAAATAAATGACAAAATATCAGCAATGTGGCATTGTGTTAAACTGCATTGTAGGACTAAACTTGAGACTGAGTCGAGTTTCCATTTTTCGTGTCTGTGTGTATTAATATATTCGATTATGGATAAATTTAATCCAATTAATTTACAAAACAATAAATTTTAAATTTATAAGCGCCTTACAAATTTGTGAGTAAGATATAAAAATTTTGAGGGAGGATAGCAATGTATGTAGCATGACAGCATTATATGTATATGTTAAGTAAGAAGGTCTAACCATTACGTACTTATTAAAGCAAATGAATATTTTGTTCACTGTAGGAACCGTTTCTTTGTCTATGCCAAAAAAATTTTTTGGCAACTAGATTGTCTCGCTTAGGAAACAAAATTTTTATTTGAAGTGAAAAATATGCATATTGCTTAGACGAGGCCTACTATAATAACAAAACTAACAACTTCACACGTCTCTAATGTAATCATTACTCATGATTATTAGTAAGTATTTTAATATAGTGTTATTCGAATGATTATTATAGTGTTATTTGGATTTTATTACTGTTGTAGACCTACACGTAGCAATAAAAAAAAAAAATAAATAAATAAATAAAAATGTTCAATGCCCACAGTTATGGTGCAATACCTTGTTTTTACATGCAGTAAAATGAATATTGTTTAACTTTTTTTTATTTTATTAATTATAAAATTCGTGAATAATCGACTAATTAAATGGAAACTCTGAATATGGAGCATGAGTCAAAGTAAAAAATTGCAAGTATACCAACATTTTGGAAAAATTAATTTCCTTTTTATTTCCAAAAAAAAGTAAAGTTATTACATCATGGCAAGAGTTTTTCATGGGGTTTTATATCTTTAATAAGGGTTGCCAATTAAAACATTTTATATACCAAATAGTCAGCAGTTTAACAATTGCAATAAGAGCGGTATGTATGAAGGATGTAAGATTTAAATCACTACGTACGTAATCTAAAAAGCTAGTAACAAAGATTAGAGCGCGAAAATAAGTGTGACCAAAAATTCCAATAATTTTACTGGATTATTAATAATATTAATTTAGTGCAAGTTAAAAATGTAACCTTGTTTATGAGGAAACATTTTATTTCCAAATCCTTTATAGTTTGTCGTCAAAATCTTTTGAGGGCTAAAATTAACCCTCTTCCTGACATCTATTCGAGCTGAAACTTGGCACATATAGACTTTTTAGGGTCACCCGCCCTTTCATACACTAACAACGTTTCTTGTAAAAAAAAAACCAAATAANCAGTATGAAACAGTGTTAGACTTCTTTCTCTTCCTACCCTTCAAGGATCCAAGTTACACGACCTACTAATAATTATACAGGGTACACATAGCATCACTACAAATAATTACATTTTGGTATTAACGCACTATTTAGATACATACATATACACACATTGAGAGGCAAACTTATTGAATCGGGTTGTTGTATTTGCTGCTCAAAACTCATATTCTGTTTTAAAGCTATAAACAATGAAAATGCATGTAAATCATACTATAAATTAGAAGTTCAAGAGAAGAGTGCCGGCAAGAATAAAAACGTTATTTATGTTGGCTTACCACGTCGATGATCTGCATGAGTGTGAGGCCGAAGCTGAGCTGAAGAGGGTCGGACTCGTTGGCTACTGGTCGTTCCAGAACGTTGTAGTGATCTAAAAGAGTGTGAAGAAGCCTTTTCTCGTGAGGACCTTCTTCTGAATCTGCAACAGCGGAGTGTCAAACTAAACATTATTCTTCTTTTCACACACTCTACTTTTAGCACAAGAGCTATTATCTCTACAATAACTGTTTAGCATGAAAATTATTATTCTCAAACATATAAAGGGGAAAATGCAGCCAATGTCAAATTACTATATTCGCTAACGACAAATTAGTCATCATTATACGAAATGATCCGGATACATATATAGAATATATGTAATGATCCGGATATAGAATATAATTTTAATAAGATTTGTCACGCATGGGTCCACTATACTCTTTTGACAAAAAGTTAGTTATAAATGCATCTGTTACGGGTTATTTAGGTACTGCAGCTCATTTGACGTTGGTCTTAGGGGTCAAAGCAATATGAAGAAGGGATTTCCTCCCCACGCTCTGGATTTTCCTCCCCACGCTCTGGCCTTGGCCAGTGTGGGGTAGTTGTTTACAGATGCTGCTTTTTTTTATATATTTTGTGTTTATGCAAATACTTATTGTAAATAAATATATTATATTATTATTATTTAAAATCTAGAGTCTAAAGGGTTGGCCTATATATGATTATTCACAGAAATAGCAAATTATTTTGAATAATTATTTCTTAGATGGTGGGTCCAAGACGAACCCTTGGATGTTTTACATATTTATGAGTAAAATTTGATATGTTGAATGATCATCACATTGTTCTTTTCAGCAAATCTTTGGGAAGTATAAAAAATGTATCCAATCAGTAATACGTATTTAAGTTTTTTATTAGATTGAGCCAAACTACTGTAGCAGCAACCAATAGTCCACCTCATTCCAAGCATTTTGTTTGAAAGTCATAAAATAATAATATCAAGTTAAAAGTTGCAAAAGGAAAAGCAAAATAATTTTAAAAAAATGAGAAAAGAATTGGAAGTTATTTTTGAAATAATTGCTTTAAAAATTTAAATGGAAAATACTTTGATTTCGTGAATGTAGTTTGCAATTACATTGTGGTTAGACAGTTATAGATCATCTTTGCTTTAACCAGTCGTGTGTTTTATTTAAGTGAATATTAATTAGCATTATGTTTGATAACGATAAAAAAATATCGGTCAGACTATTTTTAAGGCGATGGAGTGTCGCCTATTAGCCTCACACACACCACTAAATTGGCTCACATAATAACGTGTACACAAATAATTACTAGTAGGTCGTGTAACTTGGATCCTTGAAGGGTAGGAAGAGAAAGAAGTCTAACACTGTTTCATACTGTTGGCAACGTTTCGGCTACTCGAGCCATTTTCGAGCCTAAAAATGTTTAATTGTTTAATGTTAAGATGACATATAAGTAGCTACATCNTTTTAAATGGTAATTTAATTATTATTTTATTAAAATTGTTTTGGACCGTGTTAGTTATAAACAATTAGTGGTTTATAATATTATTATTATTTAAAATAATGACAGGTACTGAAGAAAATAAAGGATAGGGAGGGGGAAAAATGATTTATTTAGGCACCACCTTGTCCGGAAAGTTGTGAGCTTTCCTTGTCTTGGTGGACAAGGAGAGCTCACATGTAAGCATAGGAAAATCTAAACAGAAAATAAATAGTGAACATATGACAACAGCTAAGAGGGAGAATATAGTGGAAGAAATAAGGAATAAAAACAACAAAAAAATGGGTAGTGGGTAGGTTTAAGTGTACGGGCGTGTTGTGTGATTGGAGGTGTGTCCGTTAAGATGTAATCCGAGCTAACACAAAATATTTAGAGGTCTAGACTTGACTAAATACATTCTCAAAAGGTATGAGTATCTACCAGTAAATTCAAATGATTTAAATCAAATCTGACAGGAAATAAGCGATAATCACACACAAGAAATCTTAATTCCCACAAATTTCTCTATTACTAGGCCCCTAAAAATTACATCACTTTAAATTGTGATAATAATCGGTAGTGCCAAAGTAACTCGCTTTTTCGGAGAGCCATACTGTTCACAGAATTATGGTCAATAGTTGCGACGGGAGTAGATTGAAGTGATGAAAGATTCACTAATCGCACTCTGTATATGGTGTGTCGGGTCGAAATTGATTGCAGCGTATTTAGGCGAGCAGATCACCGTGTAACGGGGAAGCCAAGTCTAGAATATTCTAGGACAACAGTGTAGACCTAAGGTCTGCACTGATTTCCTAGAATATTCTAGACTTACAACCGTAAGTTACAATGTACATACCGTTCCCGTTACAACCGTAACCACTAATGAACAACAACGATTTCCCTTCGAGTTTTGCTTAATTATAAAGTCCTATCCTCTGACATGATACCATCCTCTGCGCACTCCTTATCTCCACTCTTGCCACCAATATCATGCGAGAGGGAAGATACTATATAGTCCACCCTGGGCGAGCAAGCTTCACACTAGAATCCCGCCTGTTCGTGCAGGAGCTTCAATCTCTGGAGTTCTAGACCGACTGACTGACTCCCCATCTCATGCTGATATTTGATATTGCCGGTGGTCAAAGATAACTTTCTGGTTTCCCGACATAGCTTTCCGAGTCTTATCTACCTCAAGATTAGCGATACCTCTTTATATTATGCAGTAAAATAATATTTGGGAAGAGATATTGGATGCTAGGAATAGACTAATGACATTGGTGATAATTGTAACACAAGCATATCAGTCATTTTCCGTAATAATAATATGTCTTAACCTTTGACTTCCTCAAAACTTTTAGGATTAACTCATGCTTATGATCTAAAAAAATGATCAATCATGTAGATAGAGTTAAAACTCAACTTTACTTATTATTTAATTAGAAAGCTAACAAGTTTTAATTGAGACACTTATTTTTATGCTTTACGTTACAGTTTAAGCCACCATTTAGAGGTACCAGTGCGTAGGCCTAAAGACTATTTATTATTTAGAAAATAATAATAAGAACACTATTAAATAATTTCAATTAGATAATGTGAATCGCCAGAAATTGATATTTCTTCTTTGATATGTCTGTCTGTGCAGACCCCTCGAGCCTAAACTACAGGGCAGATTTTGACGAAATTTGGCACCATGTGCAGGAAAATCACCCCGTGGCGAAATCGAGAAATAAATTAAAGCTCCGAATTTGGGGGTGCTACCACAAAAACTTTGAAAAATTATTTCTTAAAAACGGTCCCGACGATTTTGATTAAAAAAATCTAAAATGCAGTCCAGTTAAATACGAATTTATTGATGTAAGCCACTTTCTCGGGAAATATCTAGTTCCTGAGAAAATTGCTTTAAAATACGGTGAAAGGCCCGTTCGTTATTTTTTATGATAAATTTTGATGAAATGTTCAATAATAATTAAATGTACCTAATACTACCTAACAACTAATTTATAGAAAACACCGGGTAAAGTAATTATGAAATCGTATAAGAGAAAGTTTATCTGAGTTGTCTCTGACCGATTTTTTTAAAGTATTTNGTGGGTTAAACAAGGTAGGGATATGCTCCCCCCCCCTCCCCGGGAAACTTGAGAGTGCTACAATTATTTACTTGTAGGAAATGAAGGGGACAGTCCTTCCCTGGACTATTCCCACCGCAGGGTAAGAGGGTAGCGCATGCGTCACACTTCAACTAATGAGGCTGTCGGGCCTTCAAGACAACAGTCAACGTCTCCATGCCTCATAGAGACACATGACTCCATATTATGAGGCATAGTGTTGGCCTCATTCACTTCTTGCCAGCCCCGCACTGTGCCAAATCATGACTAGCTAGCTTAACTCGGCGCTTCTTACGTCTCTATTTACAGCATGATTACTCAAATGTAAGCAGTTTCCTCACATCTGCATTATGAATAATAATGACCGAATTAGATATTCATTATCGGATATTAAATGAACATGATCATGAAATTAATAGTGAATAAACCTAAAGACAATTCCGCAAAGGCACATTTCACAGAATTTACTGTTATAAACAAAAACCAAATTTACACACAAACACCGTTTTAATCTACCCCTATACTATAAGCAACCGAAAATCATCATTGGGCCAAAAAAGAAATTAGATGTGACCTACGAACTAACTGACCTAAATCAGTGATAGCACGACGGCATCGGCACTCTGTTAGGATAACGGTAACAAGCAAACTCAAAGGAGGAGTCCTCATATCTGTATGGGACTATCGCTTGACCGTCTATTGCTGGAGTCTAGTCTAGGAAAATATAACTATCGTTTTCTTGAATGTTGAAATGTGATATCACATTAACAACAGTTTTAGATGCATAGCACCCCAAGCAGATGCCCCTAGTTTTGATTATTTATGAGAATATTTATATTATTAAATGTGTTTGTTATTATGAAGTATTACATCCAAGCATACAGCTTGATAACGCAGCCAATTTAAATTAATGTATTGTCTAGGCCATTTGATATTTTATTGGGAGAGTGATTTAGGTTTAAGTTTCAAGAATCGACAATTAATTAACCAAAGTTAAGTTTATATAACCATAGCATTTCACCTGCCTAAATAAATCAATATTATAAGAGAATAGCTAGATTCCCGTGTTTTTTTTTTTAAGAAAAGTGTTATTTGTAAAAAAATATTTCCCCTTATGGTCTGTTAGGTACTATTAATCCGCTTTGGGGAAAATTTGGGACATTTTCAAGCTAAAACATAATTTAAAATTTAATTAATTAAATATAAATTATACATATCAAAAGAATACCCTCTTATAAAAGACAAACTAGTAACTTATCAAACTTCCTAGCTATCTTATATGTCTGTTAGCAAATTTATTTAACAATTATACATTATAATAATGTATTCTATTCAGCTACATAAAGTAATTAAACAATCTAACAATACCTCCTATTTGCCTATATAATTCAATGGCATAAGGGATATATCAGTTATTAGAGCAAAATTTGAAAACTTCTAAAAAAGTCTGTTTACATTTAATAGTAGTGTAAGGTATAGTTTGATCAATTTTTGGAACGAAGTTTCTTTGATTTCAATAAAGGGTTTGGCGTTAACCACGCCATCTTAATTAACAAACTTTCATCTCTTTCTTTACATCCCAAATTAGTATAATTTTTTATCAAACAAAACTTGTCAAGTCAAAATAATCAACCACTTCTCGAAATCTTACTGCGCTTATTCAAGAGTCCACCCCACCAAGGATCAATTCTAGGGCCTTTACTGTTTCTTGCTTTCATTAATGACTTATGCGAAGTTATTAATTGTCCCTTTCTATTATTTGCGGATGACTTAAAAATATTTTTAAAGGTCGGTTCTCTTTCCTTCCGTAAAATTCTCCAAAATGATATCGATGCTATATCTTCGTGGTGCAAAACAAACAAAATTATTATAAATACCGATAAGACATCTTTCTTGTCATTCTCCCGATGTTGACACCCTTTGCAATTCAATATGTTCATGATGAAACTTTCCTTCCCCGCGCCGATTCTGTTTGTGATTTGGCATCACATTAGATTCAAGACTTAAGTTCGATTTGTATATAAACTCAATAGTTAATAAAGCTACTCAGCGTCTTGGCCTTATCCGTAAAATCAGTTACCATCTATCACTTGAATGTTTCCTTAGTCTTTATGTTTCTCTTGTCAGGCCTCTCCTTGAATATGCTGTGATTGTTAGGATTAACCTCACCTTGATCCGTTCGGATCTAATCGAGAGAGTACAGCGGCTCTTTGTGCGAATCTTGGTCGTGGGAATCTTCGATGTTTCTTCAGGAGAGCATACTACTCATTTGAGCATTTATCTGAGCGCCTTGAACTCTCGTCTTTGCGTCAGAGGAGTAAAGCCTACGAAATGTTTTACCTTTCTAAGGCCCAATAAAATGGCTCGGTTTAATGGCGAGTTTTGTTGTGAGGAAGTTGCCTCTCAAGTTGTCATCACCTGTTGCAGATTTGCGTATATAAGGCAGATATCTGACATAATATCTCCTTTAGTTCGTTGCGCCCATTATATGAATTCTGTACCCTTCTAGGTTGTTTGCCGCATGTCATTATCGCTTAGAAAGACTTAAGTCTAGGCCAGCGCCGTCGTCTCAATCTGTCTCTGTCCCCAGTGCCGAGTATTGCCCGCACGATCTAGAGGATCTTCCGAGGAACTACGGTAAGTGACCCAACTAGGTCTGTGTCCCACTTTCACCATGTTTCCCCTTCCCCCAATCTATAACATTTATTTTCTCTTTATTTCATTTCCTCATATCTTTCTTTCTATTTTCGCCAGAAAATTCATTTTACTACCTAAATTCTTATTTTCGCTTCTTTTATTTTTCTAGGCCTGTGTATTTTGATTTCAACAATTATTTTAGTTTCTCCGCCACCCGTGGAATGATACTCTGCGTCCTTCCCTCTATGGTAGGGAATAGGTTTCTTTCTCCTTTTCGTTTCTGTGCCGTGCCGTCGAGTTCTTTTTCTCGTCCCGAGATTTTCCCCAAGTGCGTTAGTGGGGAAAATTTCGGGTAGTCTTATTTTTTTTAATCTATCTTTAAAAGTTACTTATGACACGTTACAGCGTCTGGGGTCTGGGAGTACAAAAAGGACTTCCGATGACGGACGAAATCCACGGATGACGGTAACTTGAGTAAAAGTTGACCGGTTTAATTGAAATTTGGTATACATGTTCATTTTGCTAATGTCCAGGACGATATTGTAGGGGAATAGCCCTACAACATAACATCTCAATTCGTAACATCACGTATAACATCTCAATCAACCAAATTCCACACTATCGTTGGTACTCTAGAAATGGACGTTTTGACACAAGTTGCGGATATAGTATCTACGCCACCTGCTCTAAATCCTTATGACATCTTGAAAACAAGGATTATAGACATTTTCTCAGATTCTGAAGAAAAACAAATTAGAAAACTTTTAACAGATTTAGATCTCGGAGACAAAAAACCTAGCCAGCTATTGAGACAGATGAGAGAGTTAGGCGGCACTGATCAATTTTTACGATCTCTATGGTTACAACGTATGCCTTCCCAAATTCAAACTATATTATCAGTTAGCGAAGAAAATGATTTAAATAAGCTCTCCCTCCTAGCAGACAAAATTTTAGAAGTAACTCAAAACCAAATAGCTTCGCTAAATACAACCACTGTACCATCTACAAGCTTTCCACCTCAAGACTTCCAAGCTCAAATTTCTGCATTAAATCGAAAAATGGATGAACTTGCAACCTCAGTTAGAGACAGTAGGTCTAAAGAAAAAACCGCAGTCTGCCAACAATGCTCCAGATTCCGATCTAGATCCAAATCAAGACAAAGAACATGGGATAACTCAATATGTTATTATCACAATAGATTTGGAAACAAAGCTACTAAATGCACGAAACCCTGTTCGTAGCAGGAAAACTAGAATGCCCGTCACTAGCGGCGGTGAATCAAGAGGGACAATCTAGCCGCCTGTGTATTACAGATAAGACTACAGGTTTACGATTCCTTATCGATACTGGTGCCGATCTTTCTGTGATACCATCTAATAAATGTCGAAGACGAAAAGCTGACCCACCATTTCGAATCTTCGCAGCCAACGGAACGGGAATCCGCACATACGGAGAACAACTTGTCACAGTTAATCTAGGTCTTGGAAGAAATTTTAACTGGCAATTTTTAGTCGCTGATGTCTCACATCCTATTATAGGAGCTGACTTTCTTGCGCATTTTGGACTGATCGTATACCTCAAAAACAAGAAAGTGTTTGACAATCTGACCCAATTATCATCTAAAGCAACAACATACGATGGACAACCAATCCATAATAGAGCCATTCAAGAAGAAAGCATTTACCATCAGCTCTTAAGAACAACGTTCCCTACCATCATGAAAGATTTTCTTCCAGCGGAAATTAAACATAATACCACTCACCACATTGAAACAGTCGGACCTCCAGTCATGTCAAAAGCTCGACGCTTGTCTCCGAAGAAACTTGTGGATGCAAAAAAAGAATTCGAATCTATGCTAGCTCAAAACATATGCCGTCCTTCAAAAAGCAATTGGGCTAGTCCTTTACACATGGTGCTTAAGAAGAATGGAGACTGGCGCCCTTGTGGAGATTATAGGATGCTTAATGCTAAAACGGTACCAAATTGCTATCCTCTACCCCACATACATGACATCACACATGGTCTAGCTGATAAGAAAATTTTCTCTGCTTTGGATTTGACGAAAGCATACCATCAAATACCGGTCGAACCAGCCGATATTCCTAAGACTACTGTGATTACACCTTTCGGTCTTTTTGAATTCGTTCACATGCCCTTCGGTTTGCGCAACGCAGGACAATCCTTCCAAAGGTTTATTCATTCTGCACTTAGGGGTCTCGACTTTGTGTTTGCTTATATAGACGACGTACTGATAGCCTCACAATCAGAGGAAGAACATCTGGAACACCTTCGACTGGTATTTGAACGATTACAACAATACGGTATAGCCCTTAATGCCTCAAAGTGTGTTTTTGGCAAATCCACGTTACCATTTCTTGGATATCAACTATCAAGCGAGGGATTAAAACCTCTACCAGAACGAGTCCAAATTATACGAAATTACAAACAACCTGAAACTATACAACAATTAAGAAGATTTTCGGCTCTTATAAATTTTAACCACAGATTTGTACCCAATATATCAAAAATTCAAGCACCCCTCATCGAACTCACAAAAGGGTCGAAGAAGAAAAATGATCAAACGCCCATTGTTTGGACAACAGAGACTGTACAAGCATTAGGAGAATGTAAGCAGGTTCTCTCAAATGTGACTGCACTAGCCTTTCCTCGAAGGACGGCCAAATATACCTGGTGACAGACGCCTCAAATATTGCTGTTGGTGCTGCGCTTAACCAATTAGAAAAGGACGGTGCTAAGCCTCTAGGATTTTTTTCTACCAAGCTTACAACTACGCAACAACGCTACAGTGCTTATGATAGAGAATTATTAGCAGTATATTCTGCTATTCGATATGTTATGCACATTTTAAAAGGTCGAGACTTTACCATCTACACAGATCATAAGCCCCTCTGTTCTGCCTTCTTACAAAAACCGGATAAATGTTCATCACGGCAGTTGCGATACTTAGAATACATCGGACAGTTCACAACAGATTTGCGATTTATCAAGGGAGAAGAAAATATTGTCGCAGATGCAATTTCAAGAATTCAATCAATATCCATACCATCGCCAATAGATTTTGATAAAATAGCTCAAGATCAACACGACGAAGACCTAAACCGGATTTTAGCAGGAGAAACCTCTTTAAAACTTAAATTAAAACATCTTCCAAACTTACAGACACCACTATACTGTTCTTTAGACGAAAACAAAATACGCCCCTACGTTCCGCATAAACAGACTTGAAGTATTTAGACAGATCCACAACTTATCTCATCCTGGACAAAAAAAACTACATCTAAGCTGGTCCAACAACGATTCGTCTGGCCCAGTATTAGCAAAGATTACGCGACATGGTTTAAATCATGTCTAGCGTATCAGCGGTCTAAAGTCCAGAGACATACGAAGACACCCATATCAAATTTTCCTACAGACACAAATAGATTTGCTACAGTTCATTTAGACATTGTAGGACCGTTACCATATTGCCAAGGGTATCGTTATCTAGTTACCTGTATCGACCGATTCACAAGATGGCCGGAAGTTATTCCTGTGACACAAATATCCGCTGAAACAGTAGCTTACTCTTTTTATGCCCAGTGGATTGCAAGAATCGGCGCTCCGGTCACAATCATTACAGACCAAGGGAGACAGTTCGGATCAAATCTATTTCAACAACTCAGCAAATTATTAGGAGTACGAAAAACAAGAACTACAAGCTACCACCCCCAAGGAAACGGCATGGT
>KZ651045.1:477580-499370 GCA_001010745.2 Gerris buenoi
TTTTTTTTTTTAAAAAAAAAGCATAGGCTTACCAGTTATAAATGTTTTCATTTTTATAATAGTAGGCAATTAATAAGAAATTCGAATGAAAATTATTTAAAAATAATAAAATCTTACCTGTTACATTTTTTTCTTTTTGAAAATACGATTCCTAACTTAAACTACGATTCCTAACAAGTTTATCGCCATTTTTGTTTAATTTAAGCTATTATGATAGTTAATTACTGAGTTAACATTATTAATATCGCTTCCATTGGTTTTATTATTTTCCAGAAGGTACTACGGTCTCCTCAAGTGTCCGCAGTGTGCTAAGCAGTTCTCTCTGAAGCATAACCTAACATGACAGCAATCAGAAAAAAAACCTCCAATGTCCAAAATGTGAACGCATGTTTGCAAATAGAAAAGACAAGTTTCAACTCCATGAGGCTGGGTGTAAGGGAGGAAAAAATGTTCGTGCTCTTTGTAATGCTGCCTTCCCTACTAATCTCTTCCTACGTCTGCACAAGAAAACCTTCAAGTTAGACCTCAGATCCAGACGCTCTAAGGCTGCGCGCGCTGATCATCCTCAGGATAAGAATGGTATAATTACGGTAAAAAGTGTTTTTAATAAGAACCTAGTAAGCTATATTTTTACTAATAACTAATAAGGAGGGGGTGAGCATTTTTTAATTTCTTCACCTCCACCTTTGATAAAATTAAGGAAAAAATTATGTACAGCCTCGAAGAATTAACGGCTTTAAAGATTAACTTTGCGCTTGATACGACTTACGAGCACCCAGTATCGATGGATCGTTTCGAGCATAACTTTAAAACCGAAAGTAAAGTAGTATAAGTAGTGTTTTCAGTGAGTAAACTGAAAACAGATGAGTATATCAATCTTCACCTCCTAAGCGCGAATGGTTACAACCACTTAGTGAGGATTTTCAACTTTGAGGGTTAATCTGCTCTCAAAAAACCTAACATGCTTATGCTATTGCCGTATGGCGCCGCTGTTTCACTCACTTCGACGACCGATACGGTATCACGAAGGAGAAGAAGTTACTGATTCATGGAAACGATTGCCTAGATCAGCCACCCAGGATGATTATGTCCGAGGGTGAAAAGTTTAAACTGAAGTTTGTTGGCGGTAAAAATCAAATACGAGTACCATTTGTAGCTTACTTTGATGCCTAGGCTCTTTTGGTACCTCTAGCAACCTGCGAGCCTCCATCAACCGATCCATCAAGTAGAAATTACTGGTCCTACACGAACAAAATTCAAGAGCATAAAATTATGTCCTTCGTTCTGTATGTAAAGAGCGACTTGCATGCAGACGATGATGAGTTTTTCAACCGTGTCATCATCTACACAGGTCCGGATGCTGCCAACAAGTAAATTTCGACGCTTACTAGGATAGCCGGAAAGGATCTTGATTGCTATTCGGTAAACCAACCGGTTGTTATGAGCGTCGAAGATTAGCAAGATTTCGACACATCCACCAATTGTTACTTCTGTAATGGCTGCAATTGATCGCAAGGTACTCGAATATGATTACATAACTGTGCGTTGCAGAGATGCTGCTTACATGAGCTGTAACGTTGCTGCTAGAACGTCAGATTTCTTGCCTATTTTTCTCCACTTTCGGTCAGGTTGCGACACTAAATTTATTGTTTGTGAACTTGGCAACTTTTCAGGTAAGATTAAGGTGATTTGTGATTCATCTGAAAAATACATTTCATTTTCAAAGATGGTTATCAGCAATGAAAGCATCATCTGACTTCGATTTCTCGATTCGTTTAGGTTTTTGCCGTCCAGTTTAGATGGACTTGTCAAGACGATGACATCTGACCCGGTTTACCATACATCCAAAACTCTACGTTGCAGGCAGCTTGAGTTGCTGATGCGAAAAGGTCAGATGCCATACGAATACATGTGCGACTGAGATAAACTGGACGAAACCTCTCTTCCTCCGAGGGAGTCATTTTACAGTAAATTAAACGAATCACATTTGCGAGGTCAAGTGCAAGCATGCCGTTGACGAATGGAACGAGTTTAACATCAACATCCTTCCGAACTGTACCTCCGGACGGATGTCTACCTTCTCACCGAGGTATTTGAGAACTTCCGGAGAGAATTTTTCAAGACGAACTACAACTTGGAGGTCGTGAACTACTACAGTCTTCCCGGCCTGGTGTTCAACGGCATGCTCAAGCATCCGGCGAGGCATCCGAGGAGAGTTCACGCAAGTCAGTCAGAGATGTGCAGAATCGGATAAAAGTCAGCAGATTTGTTACATCGATGCTAGTAACCTATATGGACTCACATCGTCGAAACCTTTTCCGATGAGCAATTTCCGATGGGAGGAACCACGCGATGTAGACCTGCTTACTGTGTAGCCGATAATTCCGATGTAGGGTATATAGCAGAGGTGGTCATACACATCCCTGATCATTTATATGATTATTTTAATGATCTTCCACCTCTGCCTGATCGGATCAAACCTGCTGGCTCTGCGTATGTTAAACTTGTCGGAACCCTCAGCCCTAAGACTAAGTATGTGCTGCATTACTGAGTGATCCAGTTTGTTGTGGCACATGCCTGTGAATTGAAAACTGTGCACAGAGTCGTAGACTTCCGGCTAACAGCAGTGTTAGTGCCATGCATACATGTGAAGAATGAGCGACGCAAGACTGCCGCAAAAGATTTCGAGAAGGATCTACTCAAACTTTTGAATAATGGTACAATTGGCAAGTGTATTGAGCAGATGCGCAAGAAGATAGACTTGAGATTGGTTTCGCAATGGCTGAAAGCTGAAAAACTGATTACGAAACCCAACTTCAAAAAGAGTGATTATTGAAGAGAATCTTGTTGCAATACACTTGGGTCAAACAAAGATCCTTTTCGACAAGCCGATATAAGCCGGGATGAGCAGTATCGACCATGCAAATCTGAGAATGCTCACCTTTCATTACGACCTATGATGAGAAAACATTACGGTCCGGAAAGACTTAGACTGGCTTATACTGAAACAGACTGTTTTATTTACATCATAAACACGACGTGTTGGAGACTCGAAGCATTGCGAGCTATAGGGCGATAAGTTCGATTTTAGCAATCTCCCGTCAGACATCCTTGCTATTCGGCAGCCAAAAAAAGTCTTGGGCAAGTTTAAAGATGAGACCGCGGGAAAAAGGATAGAGTCGCTTATTGGATTGAGAGCCAAAATCTACGCTATCGATTGTGAAGGCATGGAGCCAATTAAAAAGGCGAAGGGAGTTAAGAAAAGCGCAGTGAAGAATAAGATTGACTTTGAAGACTTTAAGCTTGCACTTTTTGAAGCAAAAACAATGGCTACAAAGTTCAATCTTAAACGCTCCATTCACCTTAGACTGTACACCGTCGCTATCAACAAATTGTCTCTCTTTTCAATAAACGACAAACGACATATACTTCCAGACAAAATCAATACCCTTGCCCACGGTCACCATCGAATAATAGAGGTCGAGGAGGATGTCGAGTAAACTGATGTTGCAGACGACAGCGACCTCAAGATCGCAGGTAGCAGCAATGCAGACTAAAACAGCACAGAAAAGAACAATCGGAGGAATGAAAAATTGTGACAATTACCATATGAATTGTTTATTAAATTCCCTTATGAAGTTAATTCGTAGATTTGTTTTAACATTAACTTTTAATGTATGAAATTTAATGTTACCTCTGTGAGATTTGAACCCGGGACCTCCTGAATGTCAGTCCCTCACCCTATCTATTCTGCCATGAGCCATTTCCGATTTGTAGCAACTCAAAATGAATACTTCAACCTTACACCATAAATATATAACTTTTATAAATAATTTGAGGATTGTTCAATATAGCTTTCACTGAAACATCATCCTTTGTGTAACTTAAATAAATCCAACTCTACTTATATATATTTTTTTAATAGAAGCAAAAAGCTTTTTATTTCTCATCTATAGGATACTCCTGGCTGGACAATCCCGTTAAGGGCATCCTTAGGATGACCTAATGAGGCATCCAAAACGGGATAACCTTAGGGAAACCCATGGATAAACAATTATGGACAGGATCAAATCTGGACAAAAGGATATCCCAGGGATGTCTTTTGGATCAGCTATGCTACTTGGGATGTCATACCAGTAGGCGCTCAGCACTTCACAAGAGAGGAAGGGGAGGAGTGATAAACAAGCTAGTCATACATTTGCCCGGTAGTTATCAGTTTTTTGGTCCAGGTACTAAACTCAAAAAGTGGTTTGTTAATGTTAAGACATGATATCGCTTACACGAAGTGAAGGCGGCGGACTAGTTTTGGCAAAAAATCGGCAGCTTGGTGTGTAACAACTGCTATGAAAATCATATTGAAACTGGGTAGTGGTGGTGTAATAAAAACTCATTACAAAGTGAAAAACGTTTCGACTCAACTTAAGAATGTATTATCCCTGGCTAGGCAGGCTGTTGAAAAGGCAGGGAACGTCAAAAGCATTCATCAGAAAACTGTAGCAGCCCTACGTGCGGCAAAAATAGGTGTTAGCAGTCGTTGAGCTAGTCATCACCCCCGAGTAATAACGGTGCCGAAGCGAGGTGGGATCCCCTGCAATACCCAATTTAGCTGCTCTAGGCTCAGTAGCAGGAGAAGCGGCCAGTTTAGTCAAAACTTTAAATAAAGGTCGACAGGCGAGTCAGGCACTGGAGGAGGCCTAATAAAAAGATGGAGGAGGTAGCTCTCGGCAAGAGGCTGTACCCGAGACCGTACAGAAAAGAATTCGGACTCTATGTGATGACCGATTACGACTTAAAGCGCTCGTTAACTGACCGTTTACACCTGTCCAAGTTCCTCGGAGTCTTTATGCGCGATCGTTTGCTAAAAATAAGATGGAACGTGGAATGCGGCATTATCAATTTGCAATCGTGGCGTGAACCTGGCAGTCATTGGGTGTTGTACTATGTCGACGGCAACAGAGCAATTTATTTCGACTCGTACGGTAATTTGTCTCCACCAAGGGAACTATTTGTCTACACCTGGTCAACTATTTGCAAGGCACTACGATTTTCTAAAACCAACGTCAAATCCAAGAATTTGCCACGTTTATCTGCGGTCATTTCTTCATGATGCTAACAGTCATGTTGTGCAGTAACGCCTAGCCAATTTCTAAAATATATTACACCTGTCAACTTAGAATAGAGTCAGTCATGTCTCTAACGTTAACATGCACCGGTGACAAATCGGTCTTTACAAGCGAGTTTGTCCCACCGGTTCACTTGGACAATGGCAATTGGTCATGCGGACTGTTATCGTTTGAAACATACAATTCTATTCTAAATTTAGACGAGACCAACAATCGAGTTTACCTCATGTATTATGACATAGTATTTTATGTACCAAGAAATGCTACTTTCGAAACCTTTACTGCTCATATTCAAACTGCTCTTCCCCAGGGTGTTGAAATAAGTTTTGCTGATAAAGGTAAACGAGTAGTAATAAAAAGCAACAAGACATTATTCGACGATTTAGAAGATACACTTTTGACCAATTTCGCCTTTGAGCGTGGTGCAATACTCGAGACAAACAAAGAGCATACAGCTTTAGTGAACAGGACTTCGAAGATATCGTATAAAAAGATACATGTTTGCATCAGATTTAGAATCATACTTGGACAATTAAATCTAGCACACAATTGGAAAAACCTCGCTACGTTATGTTAGCCTTGCAAACGGCTCGAGTCAACGATCAGAAAAAGGACATTTACAAGTTTGATGCTAGTGAGTTGAAAAATGTACGGCTCTACACTGGAACGAATCGTACCCCTATGATATTTTAAACTTAAACTTTACCAAGGGATTTTTGCATGGCTATACGAAATTTATTCTGACTAACGTTCATATAACGGTAAAGTAGATGCACAACCCATGCTCACATACGAGAAATTTATCAAGGATACACCTTTTGAAGGGGTAGATTGCAGCCGACAAGTCGAGTCAGTCACCTCATCCTCAATGGATATCAATTTAGAGTTTGACACGTATATTTTGGAAACTGACTAGGCGTTAATGCAAATATCCCTGCAAAGACAAGCGCCTATTGTCTGATTCTAAACTAATCCAACATTATCCTCTAACAGGCATTGTAATGAAAAATATCTAGAGGAGGGGATAGATATAAGTAGACGTGAGCGGGCTCAGATCGTTAGTCATCAAAATGAAAGCAGCTATTGTAGACATTGTTTGCATCAGAGCGTCTAAGACGTAATGCGACAACTGCAGCACACATACTTCTGGTGGCTTTACTGTTAAGGAGCTGGCCATTATAGATGTCGCTACAGGTGCTATGAGCTGGTATCTATTTAAACCACCCTCTCCCAGCAAGGATTCTATGACAGCAGGAAGCAGGGACATCCGATGGCTCACTGAAAGTTTCCACGGATTGTCTGGAGATAATGATGGAGACATACGTTACAATCATCTTAACGAAATTCTTAACATTTTAAATGGATAGAAAGTCTATGTAAAGCCGACAAGTCTCAATTGATAAAAAGGCTCAATTTCTTCGGTCTCGCGGTATCACTACCGATACTTGGGAATTCGATCTTCTGGAATGTCCATCTCTCTACAACTGGGTCTTGTTGAGAATGCCACGTTTATCCTACATCAGACACAATGGAAGCAACTTTGTATGCGCCAGGGATCAGGTTTCTAAATTGTATATTTGGTATAGAATAAAATGTTATACGGTGTAACTAAACATTTATACTGTAAACATTTTTTTTGAAAAATGAAAATAAAATATTTCTTTTTATAAAAATAGTAGCAAAAACCTTTTAACCCTCAGTATATCATCAGTATTATGAGATTCGCCTCACAGAACACGTCGTTTGACGTGTTAAAACTCGAAGATAGCGAGGACAGGCATCATGAGATAAACATTCGACACAGTCGCCTGTTTGGATGTCATCCAATCCGTGCGCTTATTTGTGCGTCATCAGGGGTTGGTAAGACGCACTTGATGGTATCATTTCTATTGCATGTCAATGGTCTGAGGTTTGAATATTTGTAACTCTACGCAAAAAAAATGTAACAGTCAAATATAGGTAGGTTTTAAGCAAAATGTTATATACTCTTTAAAATGGACGATACAAATCTCCAACATGTGTACGATGATCATGTCATGTTTCAAATTTCATGACTTATGCTTTCACTGTTGGAACAAAAAATATGGTTTATTAGTCATTGACAAGGAGGCGTCTTGTAGATGCAGGTAGGTACCGACTCGGTTTCGAAAAGTTTTTAATTTTCGACAGACTGGCAAAGCATTCAGTCGACAAAATGCAAGCAGCGAGTAAGGATGTAAAAAGACGTCTCATCAAGACGCAAGATCTCATTCGTAAGAAAAATAAACTATTGCGCTCAGGAAGAGCTCAAGTCAAAAGAATTACAGAGGAAAGCGAAAAACCTCTTATGGATCAATTGCAAAATATCGCCCAAAGTTCAAAACTTTACTCATGGCAACTACATACCGGCCCGACATTACTTCCATCGCTGCGAAAGACTACTCGACAGCAGCAACTCAAAGAAATGCTAATGCTAAAGAATATTCTACTGTAGTGACCCAATGGGACACTGATGAAGAAGACATCGCATAAGAAAATATCGCTCCAGCAATCGTACCCGCAGACGAGGAAGAGACATTTGCATTCGAACCGGAATTGGCTTCTACACAAATGGGACCACAAACGTCTGCTAAATCGGCAGTTGAAAGTTCGGATCTAAATCTCAAGCCTTTTGTCAAAAACTCGGTTCATTGATGTTAACGAGATCGCAAATTACACCACCCCAAACCTTTAACATCATCGTCGTCTCCTCACATAGCGTCACCGACATCCTTACGCATACCTTTTAGCATTGCTAGTAAACGAGCTCAATCGACGCCTACGGGCAATTTAGAATGTAACTCACATCGTCGCAGGGTATGAAATAGTTGAATGTTGTAATATATAATGTTATAATATGTTTTCGGGCGTAGTCAGTGTTTACGGCCGACCCTTTGTACAAAATTTGCTCACGGGCGAAGCCATCGACAGGAAAACAGGCACAGTCTATGGACCTAGAGTCGCCTCAACAGGAAACATTCTTATTGGCGATACCGATTTGAAAATGGATTATGACATGTATGTCAATGGAAAACTTTATCCCGCTAATTACCAGAACATTATCTTGCACTCAAACGCTCCAGTACTAGAAATTTTAATTCGTCAGGCAAAAGTATCGCAATCTTGCTATCGTATCGCCATTGTCTTCCTCCTCTGGTCTGTATTTTTATCCACCATCTCATCTGTAGTCTATCGTATCCTGTCAAACATGGAATATCTCAAGTTAGAGTGGACATTTCTGCTAGAGTCTATGAAGAAGTGTGTAGTAGTTGGGTTGCAATCCGCAGATCGGACGGATCGTCATGTTTTTTCTTGGCAATGTCGGATTTGTTGCTGGCGATGCAGAGGGAAGATGAGCTGAGACTTTATATAAAGAAAAACAAAAATGCAAAGAAAAGAAAAGAGTATCTTCTTTTGCGTTTACATCAGCCTACTCGTTCAATCCAAGCAGACTTGTCGTATCGTCCCTCTTGCATCGATACATTGCTATCAAGATTACCGGAGTTTGTAACCTTGTCGGCTGTGGAAACCTTGTCCTTATTGGAAAATATCCCTCAAATTAAAATGGCGTTGGATCTAATTGTCCAGGTGAGGACGAGCGAAGAACCTGCTCCAACCGCCAACTACAAATATCAATGAAGACGACTTTAATCTTGATGAACTTTTATGATTAAATGTGTAACATCGATTGTACTGCCTGTTTCAGCCACGTGTGCTTAATATTCAGGTAAATCCACATTCATTTGTTTGTCAAGCATGGAGGAGTTAGCAGCTGTGTGTTTTTACCCTCAGTACCATTGTTATCAAAAGGAATACTCAGTCATTAAATTAGACGATTCACGCGCTCACATTTTTAATTCAATTGCCGACGCGATTCGTTACCTAAAGGAAAATTCGAAGATTTATAAAAAAACGTATCGGTTTTCAAAAAAATCCAAAAAAGGCTTCGAGGAATTATACCCGAAAAAATAAATAGCTTCCCTCTCCACTTAACCGCTCAGCTTTAAAACCTGTCGGTATTCGCTCTGCAAAAGCATCAGTATCATTCTATCGAACCACTATGTCACTGTGTGATAGTCTTAATGAAGCCGTCGAATTTTGGCGTCGCATTAATCTCCAAGATCTTATCGTCGATGAAACTTATTTTTCGAGCATTTCAACTAGAGAACAACGCTAAATATGGACCTGGACTGCTAGTAACTCTCGATCTGCATCGACATTATGAAACCGAAGAGCAATCTTCACGGGTCATCAAAAAGATCATCATAGAACAAGTCATCCCTTCCAACTCAGAACCTAACATATATCTCAGGTACGAGGGCAGGATTGGAAAGGCATACAATATTTCATTTACTGAGGATAAGGCACTTACAAAACTGTCAAAGTAAAACATTAAAAAAAATATATATGTATATATATGTTACTAGTAAATATTATAAAAAAAATATAATGATCAATGATCGATATTATCAATATATAAATGTCTTTTTATTGTCTCACTATATTATAAGAAATCCTTTTCCTTTTATTTTACAAGAGCAAATTACATAGAAAATATATGTTTTAAAAGGGCAAAAACTTAACATAATATTGTAAGATAGTTTAGATTACCCCCCACTATTATTATACTTTGTATCATAATATTTTAAATATACTCAGTCTAGTTCTAAACCTCAAAGTGTATACGTCTCTCTCATTTATTACATGGCGCAGTCTGGACTCTGACCTCTGTATCTGGTAAATCAATTATTTAGCCTCTGGACTTTTTTCTTTCTTTAAGATAGCAAGTGTCTTTCTAATTAAATTAAACCAATTATCTAATAGAATAGAATATTTTCTTTTAAACTGATTCAAATATTTAATATGACAGACTTTAGAGGTATTCCACCTATGTGTATGACTGGCAATTTGTCAAGTAGCTGGAAATTCTGGCGTCAAAAATTTGAAAATTATATAATTGCCACAGAGCAAATAAAAAGCCTGAAGCAACACAATGTGCTCAACTTCCTCATCTTATTGGTGATGAAGGACTACGAATTTATAATACATTCACAATAAGTGATGAAAATAAAAATAAATTGGAATATTTAATAAAACAATTTGAACAGTATTTTTTACCGAAGAAGAATGTCGAATATGAGAGGTATAAGTTTTTCACACGAAAACAAATTTGTAGTCTCTAGATGCTGGAATGAAAGATTTAATACATTTTTAGAGAAAAACAACTTTACCAGATCAAAGAACGACTTTTCCTTATACGTTAAAGACAAGACATTAGTATTTGTTTTTGTAGACGACATTTTAATAACAGGACAAAATACAGACGAAATTATTAATTTACTAAGGGAAGAATTTAAAAATAAAGACTTAGGAAGATGTAAAAATTTTATTGGAATGGAAATTAATCAAGAACATAACGTTTTAGAAATATCTCAAAAGAAAATGGTTGACAAAATTTTAGAAAAATTCAACATGAAAGACTGCAAAGGCTCACGAATGCCTATGGAACATAATTTAGAAGTTAACTTAAACATAGAAATTATTGATGTTCCTTATAGAGAACTCATCGGAAGTCTTATGTACGTTGCGGTAGCACAGAGACCCGATATTACTTACGCAGTGTCGTATCTAAGTCAATTTTTAGACAAACCTAACGAGNTGCTCAGCACAAAGCTATTATGAGAAAGGAGAGAGAAGAGATCAAACAGAAAACCTCAAATACTACTGGTGATCGCAATGAAACTAGTGTGATTTCAGTAGAATCAGTAGCAGGTCCCAGTGGAATAAATTAGGGGACTATGCAACCGACTACTGGCCCGTGAAAGTATCGCTTATTGTCCGTAGCAGGCCCAAGCAGTGAAGCTAGGCGAAGATCTAAAAACAAAAAGAAAATTTGTCCAAAGTGCAGATACTTCTACAACTGACTCACCTCTAAAATAATAAACTTAATTAAAGCAATGCATAAGGACACAGAAGCAGCGGAAGTTGTACTGACCGAGCTTTTTGCAACTGAGATTGGACTGAGACAATATTGTTTATTGAACCCTCTTTTATTTTTATTATTTCAAAATTACTTAGAGAATGAACTTACCGGGGGAATAAGGGTAGCAGGGATAATAATTAAAGTACTATTGTACGTAGATGATATCCTTCTTTTGGCTAGTGACCCTATAACTGTGAGAGAAATGATACGGATTTTAGAAGGTTATTGTAGGTAATAGAATCTAGTTATGAATCTCAGAAAATCAAAAATTATGATATTTCGAAAAGGGAGGAAAATAAAAAAGGAAGAAAATTGAAATTATGAGGGAGAGCCTATAGACTTAGGTAAGAATTATAAATACGTAGGTATCCACCTTGACTCAGCTCTATCTCTGTCTAACAACTTTAAGCTACAGTTGGCTGCGTTTGCAATAAATAACCTGTGGGGCAATTTGTACTCACAAGATGAGTTAAGTTTCGAAACAAAGCTTAAAATTTTTAAACTAACAGCCCCACCGATAATAACATATGCTACGCAAGTTTAGGGGTAATAGAGTAGAGAGGAATGCGAATTGTTACAACGTTACTTCATAAAAAAAAATTTTGTGTCTACCAAACAATACCCCAAATTATGAAGTAATGCTTGAGACTGGCATATCAGCTGTATTTCTAGGCAATATGAAATTGCAGGCAAATTATTTGGCAAGAGTTCTTTCAGCAGAGGGAACTAGATTTCCAAACATTCTGGCCCTACAGGATCGTCCGGATTTAATCACCTGTATTTTCAAGTCGGTAAAACAGCTTCAACAAAATGCGATATCAACGTAGAAGTATGTTTCCAAAGTACGCGCCATTGATAATGTAAATAAACATTTATAAGTACATATACAAAGGAGTCGACTTAGCAAGAGTGGCTGTGGTTCGAAGATAAGGCCAGGTGGGGGAAGAGTAGGACATTAACTGGGACGTAGTAGGGTACCTACATAGATGCCCGTTATGTGAGCACGGTAGAAGCCGTGTGGAGACTTCGTGAATTTAAATTCCACAACAGATCTTAAACTGTATACCGGCTACAATTTGATCTCGAAGACTGAACTGAGACTGCGGGAGAGAGGAATTTGGAGAGAGACTTAACTTACTTGAGACTGGAACTTACCAGATGCCCCTCTTTATCTTTGTGGCAAGGATTCACAGATTGATCACCTCTCTGACGGTTTTAGGTGCAATCCCATGACTACAAACCTCGCGTAAGAGTTTTCACTGAGATATCGAGTGCACCCTAAGAGCCAACGCCAGAAATCTCACCACGTTCATCCAGAGACATCCAGAGGTGTTTAACATCCCGGATGATTTATCCGACGCCGACCTGGACTATGACATCAAATGAATATGCATATAAATGAAAGACTGAACAGAAACAAACAATCTACAACAATGTAGGTAAAAGCATACCTGACAACATAACTTACAAAACTGAAACAGAACCCATTGTCCAATTCCTATTGTCTCCAAATCCTTTAGGCACAAATTCTCAGAAAAAGAACCAGTGCTCTTTTCTATGTTTCCAACCTTACTCTCCATGAAGATTCGAATGTGCCCTTTGTCAAATCTAACCGTATCCCGATATAGAAGATTCCATGAATCCAATCTAATTCTTGTGTACAACTCCTGTCCTCTCAGTTTATCCCAAGTAATCCACCAAGACGGCTGAAGAGGAGTTGGTCTAGAAATCTCTTGTCTTAAAATATATCTTCGTTCCTTATATTATGTTACTTGATTATAATTACTTTTAGGGCTAGAGTTTGGGAATATGCCACTATATAACTGTGTAAGACATGCTTATGTCCCTTATTACCTTATAATCATCACAAGAAATGATACAGTAGTATAAGTACCTACTTTTTATTGATTAACTAATTTTCTCTATGGTGAATTTAAAAATATTATTTGCCTAATTTGTTCTATTAAATAATATTTATATTTATATAAAAATATTATTAGGGCCAAAAACTACCTCTCCGGCCTGATCACTCAACTTGAACACTTGCACAAACACCAAGTTGCGTAGCGTGGCGTTTAGTCGTTCATATTCATCTACACATCGGTCGTCCAGTTAACACCGCCACCGTTACCCCGGTGAAGGAAGCTCGGGGCTGGCCAGCCCATACCATACTAGTATCTTTTTCCGTTGTTAATTTATTACCACTAGATTTAACGAACCTTTGTTCTTTGTTTTTTAGTCGCGTATCTAAATTTTCCTTTTCCTTTTGACGTAAATTCCAAATTTAAAACCATATGATAAATTTATAGCGTAAAAGTAAAGGGTGACCTGGATGCTAAGGGTTATCTTTTTCCTATCTAAATGATAACCTTTTTTTTTTTTTTTTTTCGTAGCGTTCCTACGTAAGTCAAGCTTCTTTTATTTAACTCCTTCACGAGTGCTGCAGTCGAAAACCAATTATCAACAGTTATGTTGCGATTGGTCCCAAAAATGGTTTGGCTAGTCACAGTTACAACACTGCTTGAGTTGGTTTGGGAAGTTTTTGTTCCTCGTCGGTTAGTGTTTTTCCATCAATATCCTTTCCCGAATACATTTACAACAATACATTACATTACATACATTAAACAAATAGCGCGTTTTGGCGTCTGTCAATGCCATAATTTTCAAGCCATATTTTCTTGGCTTACTTAGGATGTACATGTACATTCGAAAGCATCGACCACCAAATCCTAATAACATTTCACCTATACATCCATACTCTCCAATTGAGTCATATGTTTGACAATTATTAATGAACTTCTGAAATATTCACGATACAGGAGCCATTTCATCATCTTTTTTCTTTTATCCCTATCTAAAATGTTATCAAAACGTAGAGCGAGTAGAACACAGACTCTTTTTAGTGACATTGTGCAACGAAAAATATCTCTTCCTGTTCCATCTTCATTTTTATTTAAAATTTTGACATGAATATTAAGATCCCCAAAAATGCTTTGAACTCTATCATATCAATATTTCATTCTATATTGAGTTCGCATATCATCGGATGACTTTTCCCTCATCATTGACAGTTTTTGAATAGTTCTAAGCATTAGTTCGTTCAGACTTTCCTCACTGAAAAAAGCTCCTAAGGATTTTGAGGCTTACAAATCGAACCAAGAGCTATAGCAGGACCAATTAATCCAGATAGATGTGTGATAATATTCTTGCCATGATTTTTTGCTTTTTACGTCGTTTTATAATGAGTCATCAACCTCATCTGATGATGAACCCAGATCTGATAACAAAGACATATTTGTTCATTTTGGAAGAGACAGCGAATCAGGAAGAGATAAACAGATTGAAGGACCAGGATTAGAACTCAGTCCTTCCTCATTATCCGTTTCTTCTTGCTGCATTTCACTCATGTGATCACTTACAGCTAAAACCACTTGCTAAAGCCCCTTCTTCATCACCACTCACTCCCAGTTTCATCGAGTATTTCGCTTGCCCAGTCATCAAAACCAGGTTCACCAAGTTTCATTGACCACTTCTTAGACGCCATAGATATTAAATAAAAAAAAAATCACGAAAAAACAAAGAAAATAGAGTAACTGGTGAAGTTGGATTAGGAATACACATTCATTTGTAAAAATGGTTTAAAAAAAAAAATCACGTTTAGAGCGACCTTCGAACTTAAACCCGACAGATAATAAACTGATATAAAAGGTATATGAGGGGACACCGTCCCCACTCTAACCCTCTAGTGATAAATTCGTTATCAAAGTATTGCATGGGTGTCTAACACCCATCTTCACCAGGTACGGATTAATTAACCAGATATTAAGCTGATTACATTAATTTATGGGGAAACTACTGAAAACCTTTATTTAGTTCTCAGCTTAGTATTGCTTACTTTTTCTTATTGAGATCTGTGATCAAGATATCAAATAAAACAATATTTTAAGTAGATATTATAGTTAACGTTAACACTAAACAAAATTGTAAATCTCGATTTGAAGGGCCGTGATTAATATCAATATGTATTTAAGTTACGGGGATTGATAATAAAACTAGTAACACAAAGAAATATTAACACTTATATTCATTAGGGATGATGTCCCTTTATCTAACTGTTCTTTCGAGAAATGGATATATTCACTCTTTTGTTTGTAAAGAAGTTATAGCTATAATATCAATGAGTCTAAACGACTATTCGATTAAAAGATCGTATCTAATTTATTTGGGCGTGGCATTATTAAGTCGAGATGAACCAACAAAAATTTACAGCGTACATGTATTTCAGTGTGTGGGGGAGGAGGGAGACTCCATTCTTGCCCCGGGCAAAATAAATTTAGGATCTATCCCTGGGGCTAACGTAGTTCCACTTGGAGAGGTTGTCTCCTTACATTTAGACATTAATCATGATATTCTGGATATAAAAACTGGCGAAGCGAGGAAGACGTTAGGGTAATTTCTTTCAAATCGGTGCAGTAGTTTTGGAGTAGTTATGCGCGTCTATATACAAACAAGCAAACTTACCTCTTAATATAAGAGATTTGTAGTTAAGAATGTTTAATTATTTATAAAAATAAGTTAACTGCTTAAATTAGAAAGAGAAAAAAGTGATAAGCTGTAGTTTAGAGTGGGTGTATCTGTCAGATCGATACGGGAGCTCACAACCAGCCCTCCAACCTCCGACTTGCTCTATACCACCATTCTCCTTTACCACCAATTCTCATTCACAGTCCCTTTTATTTTATGTTTCCAATTTCTTCGGTTTGTCATTTTTTTTTTAAATGTTTATGTATAATTATGGCATAATACCCTGCGCTCCGTTTGAGTCTCATGGTACTTATTAGTGGCTATGTTTCCTATAATCATATGTTCCAATTAGGCTATGTTATATCGGCCGAGCAATTAAAAGCAATGCCTAAATATTTTTGTTTCATAGAATAGAATTAGGTCTATACTATACATTATTCATCCCATTACTAAAAATAAAATACTCTCCAAATCGTAGCTTGGAGTCTTATTTATAGAAATAAAAACAAAATCCTTTATTCTATTTTTAGGGACGATAAATATTTTTAATCAAGATTGAATTTAATTTTACAATAATCTAAATTTTTCCTTCACAAACATACTCATAATCTAAGTCTTGAGAACTTTGGTCCTTCGTATAATATGATAAAAATAAAATCTGTCGCAGTGTGTCATGGAACTTTTCCTGACCTTACATAAGCCTGACCTATATATGACAAAGATTTTTTTTTTTATTGGAATTATAATTTTGTTTGGTCCGTTAAAGGTAATACCGGACTTAATGAGGTCCGTTATTGTGAGGTATTTAAAAATGTAAACAAACATTTTCCTTCATAAAATTCAAAAGTCGACTATTTCAAAATGGTGGCAAATATTAAGTGAAATATGAAAGATATTTTTATCTTATAAAATGCTATAAATTATGCAAATTTCAGCTCATTCAGCGAAATATTTCCTAAATTATTAAGCGTTTAAAAAAAAAGTGAAAATGTTTGTCACACACCTACTTAAGTATTTTTCTTTTATCTATCACACTATGCTATACCCATTTTTCTTACCCTCGCCCTTAATTTCTTGCTTCCTAAGTTTCCCTTATTATTTTCTACATTTATTAATTTTATCCAGTTTCTCTTTTCATCCATGTAATATTACGGAAACTTTTCTCCCTCTAGTACATTTAAGCACCCAGTTTCTAAAGTGGTCCTACATATTTTCATTTTTAGGGTTTCGTCAGATACTTCTCTTAACCCTTATTCTGAGAGTGATGTGTCCGTCTGTCCGTCGCTCTTTGGATCATAGCGTTTTAAGCTATAGAGCTGAAATTTAAAAAAATGGCACAACCTTTTTACCCACCCGGAAGAAAAATATACAGAAGTTTCATAAGCCTATACTTGTACCCTTTCAATTACCTCAGTGTGTAGTGTGGGTCCTTAAGGGTAATATACAAACTCTCAATACATAAAAACTAATTAAAAGGGTACAAGTATAGACTTATGATACGTTATCCGTTAACCAGGTGACAAGAAAGAAACTAACACCATTTTGTTCTATTTTTCATCTCGTTGGAAGAACGTCGTAATACTTAAATCTACTATGAAGACGAATTGCACCAACTTTTAGATGCAAATATTAAATGATTAATTAATAAAAATAGAATTAATTAATAACAATAAAAGAATCCAGTTAAATGTACAAGGTTACCCCAAGATCAATGAATCAGAAATTATTCTCAAAAATTCTAGCCCAAAATACTTAGATATACTCAAAAACAAACATCATGAGAAAATTAAGAAAAGGGAACCTAACAATAATAAACATTCACACTATGACCCCAACTTGAAAGAATATTCAATATTACACTTTGAAATGGTGGATCTTAAAGATGACTAATATCAGCATTCCGATAGGTATGTTAAATTTAGTCAGTCTAGGTCCAAACTTTAGCATCACTTCTGGACATAACCACAAATTCATTAACAACTTCATGGTCGATTTGGAATTATTACTGTTAAATCTCAACACATCAGAAAATCAAGTCAGCGCTCTTAGGAGTCATATTATTAATAAAATTATTAAATTTCAAAGTAAACAAAACAAAAAGATCATCAATGGGAGTCTTCAAAAACAAATCATGCTAGACATTGCCTTTACAAAATGGTTGATAGAACACCCACAATTTAGAATTACTAACTTAGATTAAACTAATACCACGGTGATTTTAGACATTATAACATATAACGATAAAATAAATAATTTATTAGATGATATAGTAACTTACAGACTCCTTAGGAGTTACCCCTCTGAAAAAGGAAAGAGAACAAAACTCTGATCAATATCCTTTATAACCACAAATACATTAATAAAAATAAACGTGCTGTCTTAAATGTTGTAATACCTGCTGCCCCAAGAATATATGGTCTTCCTAAGACTCATAAAGCCAATATTCCGCTCTGATCCATCATCAATCAAATTCATCCCCCCCTCGAAAAATTAGTTACATTCATGAATCCTTCCCTAAACTTTCTCAATAGAAATAATAAATACGATACAATTAACCAAGCCCACCAACTAAAAGACAAACTCAAAGAATTAAAGATCAACAAAGATGAATTAATGATATCAATAGATGCTAGCTCCTTATTTACCAATGTACCTCTAGGCATCTTTTACCAAATTATTAGATTTAATGAGGACAGCATCCTACCACATACTCCGGTAAAAGATAAGAATTTATTTATAGATGCCTTAAACTAATACTAAATAATGGCACGTTCCAATTATTCAACAACACATTTTATACTCAAAAACATGGTATCCCCATGGGGGGTGCAAACAACAAGTTCCTATTAAAAATGTACAATTGTGTTCTATGTAAAAGTGATTTTAATGATGCTGATTCATTTAAGTTTGCTCTTTGCAAAATTTTTTGCCATACTATTGTCATGGTTTAAATGAATCTAATTTTCGTAAAATAAAAACTTTGGACCGTAAAAACAGTTGGCATTGTGCATAGAGTGACAAAATAATACAAAAATCACCTATTCCTATAACAAAGTCAATTCGTTTCAAATGTACACAAGAAGAGAGAATATTCTTGTACATGGGATCTATGAGACATCACGTGAGTCAGTATCAAGTATTATTTTCTCTCTATCTAAAGTGATAGGTGATGATATCTCTGTGAATGATATTAGTGAGGTACATCTTTTGCCAACGAGAAATAATGATGCCATTAAACCTGTAGTTGTTAGGGTTCAAACCCGTTGGGACAATTGGAAAAAAATATTCTGGTTAAAAGCCAATTCAGATACAAGTGAAAAAGGACTTGCAGCTTAACTTATCAACAAGGATTTTACTGGAAATGATATGACCATCTGGCTCCAGCTGTGATGAAACTGCTTTCAAGTACTAGAGAGAAATTACAGGACTATAAAGTCGTATTCACCAATTAAAATGGTGAAATTGTTTGCAAGGAATCGAAGAATTGTGATAAAAAAAAAAAAAATTAAAATTACTCCATCTCAAGATTTGGATAAATTTTATTTATTTTTTTTTATCCTTTACAAGGTTTTTATTATTGTTATTTTTTTCTTTCAATTTATTTGTTTATAAGGAAATTTTAATTTTTTACTTATGGAGTTAAGTTATTTTTTAAATGATATGGAGAGGGAAGAGATGAAAACGTTTACTTTGGATAATATCAGAAGTTGTAAAGCATTTGTGACTAATATTGAGTCTTTCACTTACCTAAAAGTTATTCATCTCAATATTAGGAACTTAAATAACAATTTTCATGAATTTTGTGTATTTTTAGAAGATATGAAGACAGAATTTGATGTGATAGTCCTCACAAAAACTTGGAATAATGATTGTGATGGCTTTGCGTTACCAGGTTATGTTAAAATAGATAAACATTGTAAACATAATAGGTGTGATGGTGTGATGTTTGTTGTTTATCTTCGTAGCAGTACTGTATCTGGTTCGATTGTAAATACTCCAGTACAAATAAATGCTGCAAATTCTATATTTTTATACCAGTCGCACTTCAACAGAGCCAGTGATATATCTAATGAGTTTAATCATTATTTTAGTACCATAGGGAGTAAACTTGCTGACTCTGTGGGAGGGGGTGGAGGAGATAATAGTAGCTATAATTTATTACAAACTGACACTTCACCTAATTTATTTTTACATAAACCAGTCACTTCTGATGAGATCGAGAAGATAGTCTCTCAGCTCGGAAAATCATAACCAGGACTAGATAATATGTCATCTTCTATTATTAAAAGTGTTTTGCCATACATCATTTTACCTTTAGTTCATACATTTAATTTGTGCTTTGAACAAGGTGTCTTTCCTGATGAACTTAAAATAGCTGTAGTAATTCCATTGTGTAAAGCAGGTAGTAGGTCCGAGGTGGAAAACTATCAACCCATATCTCTGTTACCAATATTTAGTAAAATTTTAGAAAAATGCATTAAAGAGAGGCTGTTTGGTTTCTTAGAACAAGCTAATATTCTTTCACCTAATCAATTTGGTTTTAGGGCTGGCTTTGGAACGGAGGATGCCATGTATAGTGCTACAAATTATGTAATTAAAAGTCTTGATTCTGGGAAGAAAGTCATAGGTCTATTTTTGGACCTAAAAAAAGGCATTTAACCACAATCTTCTTCTGCGTAAAATGTATATTTTAGGAATTCGAGGCATCTCACTGAAATGGTTTGAAAATTATCTTTCAAAAAGAAAACAGAGGGTTAGAATTAGAGGTATTTTAGGTAATGAGCGAGAAATATACATGTGAGTGCCGCAGGGTTCAGTCTTGGGGCCAGTTCTTTTTTTATTTTTATAAATGATCTATTTTCCATCCCTTCAAAGTGTAAATTGATTGTATTTGCTGACGATACCCTATGTTTATGTTCCGCACATTCATGGAAAGAGGTTTTTCATTTAATTAATATCCTTAAACTTGTGAGTTTTTGGCAAAGAAATAATAGACATATTAAATATTTCAAAATCTGTGTATATGGCATTCTCCCTCACTGAGGCAAACAGACCACCTGCTTATTTATTAGTAAAACTTCACGATACTGATTGTAGTGACTCTGACTGTAGTTGCCCTATAGTCTCCTCGGCCTCCTCCATCAGATATCTGGGAGTGATTATTGATAATCATCTAAGATCGGAGGATCATTTAAATTTTTTGTGTTCTAATATTAGGCGAACTATTTATAAATTCGTTGAAGTTAAGAAATTCTTGGACTTGGATCAACTGAGGATGGTGATGGTCGCCCTGGTTCAATCCCATATTGAGTATTCCTTGTCCCGTTGGGGATCCTGTGTTACTTCTATTTTAAATCCTCTAAGATTAATTCATAAGAAAATTATTAAAATGTGTATGTTTTTGCCACAAATACATCAGACTGGAGGACATTATGAACGTTTTGAGGTACTTGATATTGATTCTCTTTATAAGTATAAAATTCTAAGTTTAGTCAGAAAGAGGCTCAATGACTTTCCTAGAGTAACACATAGGTTTCAGACTTGAGATAAGATTAACTTAAAATTGGTTGAACCATTCCGCAGGACTGAAGCGCGGCTAAGGCACGCGTCTTCATCTGGTCCAAGGCTCTATAATAAACTACAGTGTTACATTACAAGTGCTCCGAACTTATCTGTGTTTCAAAATAGACACAAACGTTTTCTTCTATACCCTCCATAATAATAAAATATAAAGAAAAAAAAAAAAACATTAGATGTAAAAAAATAATGTAATTTTTCTTGGAAAAACTCCATTTTCTCGGATTTTTTATTGTAACAACTCTTATTTTTCTACTGATACAGTTATAAGATTTCTTGTTATCATTATTGTTATTATAAATTGTTATTTATATTATTATTATTTTGTTTTTTACATGTTCTTTTATTATTTGTCCTAATTTTTTTTTATGTTTATGTGTGTGTGAGTGTGCATGTATGTGCATGTACATGTCTATACCTATGTATATTTATTTTTTTGTTTTGTATTATCACTACCACAAAAGGAGTCACTCCCGTTCACAAGCCTTGCTTAATGGGAGTGCACCTTTTCTTTCCTCGTTCATTTACTTATTAATATTATTTATTTATATATATATTTTTTTTT
>KZ651045.1:533629-544472 GCA_001010745.2 Gerris buenoi
TTTTTATTATTATTATTATTATATTTAATTAATTTATGTATACTTATTATTTTATAATTATGTTATATTATAATTACGTTGAACGACAAAAGTCAATTGTTACAATTAATTTTTGTAGTTTTGGCTAAATAAATTGTTGAAAAAAAAAATCCAGAAACTGAAGCGTTGTATCTACTTCATTTTAATCCAAGAACTTGACATGAGTTTTAAGATATGAAGATGCTCTGTTCTGCTGTCCAAAGAGTGATTTGAGATGCTGTCAAATTCTGATTGTATCAGCAACCCACAACAAATGATGGTAGGCATCCGATTCCTTACGCTTTTCTTGAGATTCCTTAACTTCTGTTATCAACTATCTGTCATTTGGCTGATTCATGGTAAACAGCTTGCTCGGAAAACTTTCCACTGCTGTATTATTCTTACAAAAAACAAGCCAAAATCTCAAGGACAACTTAAACTTATAAGTTGTGGAGTCGATTTTTTCTTCGGTCATTTCAAATTTGTCACTTGCAACAAAAAAAAAGCAACGTTCAAAGCGTATGGAGCGCTCTTTGTATGTTTTTTCATCGAAACTTGTTTATTAGGAAGTCGTAACGAGTTTTTCCTTTGATAATTTTCTAGCCACAAATTTTTTTTCGGGTAGATATGGTTATGCAACTTCCATATACTGTGACAACGCTACCACATTTGTGTGAGCAGGGACTGAATTAACTAATATAAAAAATAAAATTTTTAATGATACTGTAAAAAGCTATTTTATAGACAAAAAATTAAATTTAAAGTTTATTCCGGCTAGATCCCCTAATTTTGGAGACTTGTGGGAGGCTAGTGTCAAAACCATAAAATACCATTTAATGCGCATTATACGAAGATTTTTTTTTACTTTACTTAAAGAAATAGCAGCATGTTGCAATTTCCGACCTCTCCTTCCACTTACTGATACCTGCGACCCTATTCCACTAACACCTTCCGCACTTTCTTACCGGCGAACCCCTTACAAGGTTACCAGAACTTAACCAACTACATGAAAACATCAAACATCTATCGCTCTCTCAATACGTCCAGCAAATTAAATTGGCTTTTTGGCGTCGCGGTGGTCCAATATATCTCTCTTCTCGAAAATGGAGGTCTTTTCAACTGCATCTTAAGGTTGGATCCCTGGTTGGCTTAAAAAAAGGATTTTCGACTATCTGCCTACTACGACATGGCCCTTGTCGTTGAAATGCACACCGGCTGAGACGGAAAGTGTCGGGCTGCTACGTATTATTTATGTGCCACAGCTCAGTTGGCGTGGTCGTGGGGGAGGCAAATAAATAGGGAGAAGGTAGTTAAAATAGGAATAAAGGATTTAATTTAGGCGCATCCTTGTCCGGGAAATGGTAGCAGAGGGTAGACAAGGAAACCCCTCCATTAGGATAATATAACACTTACAAAATTTCCAATAATTCCAAATTTATTTTTCAGTAGAATAGAGAATATCGCATGCCAATTAATTGCAAAAAAAATAATAATAAATTACCCCTAACAATCGGTTGACAATATATAAAAAAAATCCTATTGAATAAGAATAACAATAAATTAATTAAATTAAATTATGCGTGCCCTCAAACCTTAAAGAACAATTAACTTATAAACATCTAATATTATGTAATATAACAATCTAACAAATAACAACTTATCCTATCTTGACTCCTCTTAAATTATCTACATAAAAACTACCTACTGGGTGCGCACCTAATAATAAAATACAAATAAGTTAATACTGGTCAAAACAATTGTGATTGCCGCTAAGCGTGACGCGAGCAGAAGGAAGTAGTGCGGAATATCACAGTCTCTAAGTGATACGTCGGGTCGCTTCCGCCGCACGTATTTAGGAAAACTAGAGGAAAACCTCTAGTAGGGTAATCTCCTCTGCGCACTTCTATCCTCAGATTTCTCCACACTCGTCACCAATATCTTGCGAGAGGGAAGAAGCGAGATTGTCCCCTTGGACGAGCGAGCGAAGCACTAAGAATAAAAATTCTGCCTATGCGTACAGCAGCGTTACTCCCTGGGGTTCCAGACCGCCTGACTCCTCGGCTCCGGTTAAGATCACCGGTAGTCAAAGGTCACTCTCTGGTTTACTGCCGTCGCTCCCCATGTCTTATCTACCTTTATTTTGTCTGATATATCCTTTATTTTGGTTTCGGAGTTGATATATTTTTTTTTTTTTTTTTTTTTTTTTTTTTTTTAACAATAAACAAAACCAATATCTCTTTACATTATACGTCCTATCCGATACTCGTAGGTCAGTCAGCCTCGGTCTTCAGCTATGACTCGGGCTATGAACATCTCTCAGAAATAAACCACTTAGCTGATATCGTGAGAAGTAGCCTCCACTCTAGCACATCTAAGTCCCATGACTGGCTCTACCGCAACGGGGTAATCAATCTCTGCAGCGCCTGCGTTAGCGCCGTTTCTCACTATCACATTCACATCTAGTGGTCAAGGGCACGTCTAGGGACCAACTGCCGAAAGCTCCCAGCGGGGCATCCCAGGGTTTCACTATCTTTACGAACGTTGGACCAAAACAGAGAACGCTTATCTTTACACAACAAAGGCAGACCCGTTCCCTTCTTTAAACCAACGATCGTCGCCTAATCTCGTGCTAGCTGACATACATAACAAAATAAACGTAATAAATAATACATAATAACGTGATAATACAATGAATAATTAGCCTACGGATTTAATATAAACGTAAAACATAACATGTAGCCCTAAACTCAAACTCAATGGGCTCTACACGAAAATTTAATTTATAGCCCAACTCAGTCGGTCGCAATATGGGCAGGTATTCTTGATGCTGGTCTTGACTGCTGTTAAATAAAAAAAATAGTTGGACGCCACCTCATTCGAATAAAAAAAAGTATGCAAGGACAAGGAGGAATTAAGGGAACTAGGAAGTTTAAGCACCCACTGGAGTAACTTAAAAGGAGAAGAGGGAAGGGAAACTGGACTAGAAGGGAATCTGGAGAATGAGGAATCCAGGGAAAAGAAATATTAAGGTAAGACAGTATAAAAAAAACCATAAATTGAAGTAATTAATCATATGACAAACACCCTTTATTGTGCCAGTAGTCCTGATTGGTTTCGCTCAGTGTACATAATAAAGTAATGTGATCTCTGATAAAAACATATAAGTGATCTCCTGTGAAAATGATACATTAATACAAAAAGAAAACTCTCCAGGAAATCCTGGGAGGTCAAGTCTTAACTGAAACCTCTATATTATATCTACATATATTTAAACTTATTAGTAAACTTGGTGCACCTTAGAGCCCTATCACATATAACTCCTACAGGCTGTCTTCTGCTCAGTTAGATATTAATTGTAATTTATGACTGACAGGACTATAGCAAACAGATGAAATAAGAATAAATAATAAATGGTTGTATAAAATAATAATGTGTAGCTTTATAAAGAAGGTAGTGTTGTAGGTGGAAGAGAAGGTAGAAGACCCTAGGAGTGAAGTGGGTGAAGGGTCAAAGCCGTCCCACTCTGCAAGGGGAGGGGGGGATGAACAGAAACTACTATAATTGGTCGATCTTACTTGTGACTTGAGACGATGGAGAGAAAATAGGTGGTCGCGATCGGTTTTGATACTTGCGGTGTGCGAGTCGACATAAACGGAGTCGTCGGTACAGGCCATTGGCCCTAGAAATAGTCTTTAGCGCCTCCGAAAGAAGAGCCTAGAAATCCACGATTAGCGTGTTCTATTTCCTCAAATCCTGATCCAAAGTTGCCAATAACCACTACGACTAACTCAACTTATTCACTTCACATAATTGACCAACAATGTGCCCACGCACAACCAGAGAACATCTTAATCTCTCTAGAACAGCAAGGGTCCCCACAAAAACAAAAGAACAGCTAAAAAGAAGAACAAAAAAAAAGAACTAATTGAAGACTGTCCTGGAAGTCATATCTTGAAGGTCTAGCCGGGAATAAAATGATATAAGGGCAACTATTTATAAATAATTATAAAGGAGCTAATCCATGTTATTTTAATTATTATGTATTAAAATAAAATTATTAAATAAACGTTGAAAAAAAATAAATCCACCCCCTAATTTTCTTTTAAAAAATTGTACCTCGGTGGATATATCCCATTAATAAAATAAATTTGTTACAAACACACTTTCATTTTTAATTTACAATTTTTATTGTTTTTTCCGTAACGATATCAATTAATGAATTATTTGTATGTATTTCATGGTTTTTAAATAAATTAATATAATTTTTAGGCTGGAAAATGCCTGGAGTAGCCGAAACGTTGCCATCCAACATGAAACGGCACTAGTTTTTCTTCTTCTTCCTTCAAGGATCCGAACAAATAGATTGTATAAAAATAAAATTTTATGTTAAGTCAAGAAATAGTAAGTAAATAAAACCAACATACAAAACTAACAATTATTAACGTAATATGTAATATAATAAATAATGCATTTTTAGGGGGTTAACATTATCAGAGGGTTAAGGATTAATTGATTAGTAAGGCTAAATATGTCACAATGTTTTAAGTATCCTTAGAAATAANAAATATATATATATATATATATTATGTAAACCTAACCGCTTTGATAATTTCATTCCATACACAAACGTTTTGTTTATAGTTTTTGTGATGTATCCATTGTTTGTAGCTACTGTTTTAATTGTATAGACTTCATTTTATAGTCTACATGGGAGTGGTGATTTCTCGGCGAACTATACTAAGGAAAGAAGCCATTTAATGATTATAAAAGTTATTTGATAGATTCTGAATAATAATTGATTAGGCACTCACTGTGTAGTGGTTTTTCTATAAATTCTGAATTTTTGTTTCATTATAATCAGTTCGAGAAAATTGATTGTGTTATCCTGTTCTATTTCGATTATAAAATGAATGTTTCTTTAAATTATGAATGATATCTAAAAACTGTTCATGTTTACTTGTACCTACCCACATAAAATCGTACTTAATACATCGTCTACGTATCAGTACCAGTATATAATTTTTTTGAATAATGGATAGCGTGATCTAAATATTTGATCTTCTATGTTGTGCATGAACAGGGCAGCTAGAAGCGGGCTTAAGAGTGAACCCATAGCTAAACATGGCACGGAATTGATTAACATATCATTTAAAAACCAGGTAGTTTAGGTCTAGTGTCTCATTAATGAGGGATTTAAGTCTTGTTTTAACATTTAGTTATAAGAGATCAAAGTAACTCGCATAGTAGTTGCATTGATCTATAGCGGCTTGAGAGTTCTGATTGGCTAGTGTGTTTGTTTAGTAAGCGCCCCCTGGCGGCAGTTTGACTTCTCTCTTTCTTTTTCCTTCAAGCCACTGCCAACATCTCTCAAATTATTAATGTATATTACTTTATACTCTTATTTGTTTTGGCTAACGCTATGTGAATTTTTTGTAAAATTATAATCTATGGTTCGTACCGCCTTATAAAATATTGTCAAAGTATTAAACTTACATCTTTAGACTATGTTGACCCCCCTTTTTTAACTTAACGAGGTTCATATATGGGTCAAATGAGGGATATATTAAAACAAGATCACCTCTAAAGGTATAATAATCAAATTATAATTTATATTTTCATGTTATATACATATGCAGCATATCTTGGTATAATTTCAAATACATTTTCCAGGCTCGAAAATGTTCCAAAATTAGGGACGAAATATCACAAAAAAAAGTTTAACTTAAACTCTCGTGAAGACACAATAAAAAAAAAAAACAAAAAAAACATTAATAATAAAGTCGACAACCAATTATGGAAAGTTTGGTGAATTATGACTGCTGAATATTTAAAAATATTTAGAAGTTGTTGTTGGTTAATGTATTTTTTTCCTAATAGCACAAAAGTCAATAAATTTATGCAAAAAACTTTATTATGCATTGTTTGTCCCCTTCAAGTTTTTATGTATTTCCTATTTTATGTCAACACGGGTATAATTTTTAAAATATGATATACAATAAACCAATCTCACTTCAATAAACGGCTTTATTTCATTCCTAGATTAGATTTTTTAAAATAATAATGAAGTAGTTTATTATATTTCATATTTAACAAATTATACCCTTATTGGCAAAAAATAGAAAATATACATATAATAAATATATTTTATGTGTTTCGCTTCTTTATGGTTAAATAAATAATAATTTATTATCTAAATAGTATACTGATACTGTTAAAAAAATGGATATAAAATATGTTAAAAAGACCAGCTACTTATTAATCTACATAATTTATTAAAGCTGTATTATAAATTGATTGTTTTGTCCCTTGTCCTAAATTTGTATCTAAATATGTTGAATTGTTAAATGTTATAGTCTGAGGGAGCCCTAAGTGGGGGCAAAATGTAGCAGTTTCAAGAAGAAAATAAAATAAAATATTTATTTAACCCTAAAGAAACGAAACATAACATTTATTCAAAATATAATTTTTAATAAATTAAAATAAATAAAGAGGGGTTATAAAATAGTAAATTAGTAAGTCAATGACAAATATAACTTACCTTGTTTGTTTCTACCTAACGACGACAACTTATTCACGAACATTGCTGAGCTTCTTTTTATCTTCCTTGGGCTCTTTTCCTGTGTGTTGCCCATTATAGCTTTTTAGGGTCCGTAGGCAATACCAAGGACCCTTATATTTTCCTGCGTGTGTCTATCGATCCGTCCGTCGCCTGCTCTTACGGCTACAACTTTCGTCCGAGGACTTTGAAATTTGGCATGTATATATCTTATACATACCCACACGTGTTAAAAATATAGCGACTTAAAAAAAAAGTTTTTAAAATAAATTAGGGTAAAAAAACTTAAGGTTTATTTTTTTTCGACACCGTGAGGGGTATCATATAAAAGGGTTCGTCGAGCTGATGACAAAAATATATAATTCTTTGGTTATAACTTTGATAGGGCGAGCATAGGCAAGTTTGAAGTGGGTGTGAAAGAATATCAGACCCATAAGATAGTCCAAAGTAAGCGTTTTAGCATTTGAAAAAATACCATCAATAGAGTACTACTTAAACTATTCAGTGCGGCCTACGTACCCTCGCTGTGTGCTGACTAGCACACACTTGCCCTGTTTATTTGATTTGTTTTATTGATAAGAATATAACAAACATGCAAGTGAAAGTACATGTCCAGAAATGCTAGTGAGAGAGGGTATAGGTTGAACGAATTTGGTTACGAAAAAAGATAATGTGTGGCGAAACATAAATTAATATTTAGCAGAGATAGGGGTAAAAATTTAGGTAGTGAAGAGATGACTAGAAATCCCCACTTGCTCTTGAGTAGAGATGGGCACTGCAGAGAGATGAAAATGTAGGAACTAACAATTTTTAGAGGAAACTCATTATGGAAGAAAGAAAATAGCAATTAACCAAGCGTACTTTAGAGAAAAATAAATCAAGTACGTTGAAAATTTGTATGAAAATATTCACATATATAACAGCCGGACTCTTCGAGATAACGTACAGATTGTTGGAACTCATTAATGATTCAGGACAAACAGATTGATACATAATTGGTTTATATGAAGTTAGAAGGGAAGGAGAAAGATTGATATACTTGGGCAGATATAATATTGATTTTTATCATAATAGAGAAGATTGCCTGTAAGGAACGGGGTTTTTAATGAACAAAAATTAATTGCAAGAAGAATTAATATGTAAAGGGCCACTCGTATCGTGATCGTGTATCAAAGATGATATGGAAATTAACCAAAGAAACAAGAGGCGGCAGAATAAAGCTAATACAAGCATACGCACCAAAATCTAACGCTCTAGATTCGGAGTTACAAGATTTTTATAATTATTAACAAATAGTTTTAGATGAGGACAAATACACTGTTTTGATGGGATGTATGAATAGTACGTAATATTAGCAACAAGAAAGACTCGACATCAGTAGAAATGTACGGTTTCTGCGAGACAAATGAAAGAGGCAGTAAACTCTGGCAGAATGTAACAAATTATTTATAATGAATACTTTTTACAACAAAAATTATACTTAAAAGTGGACATGAGTGGGACTACAAAAAACTAAATAGATTTTATTAGGTCAAACATGCAGGATGTATTTCTATATGTATAAACAGATGGATAATTATGCATTGGAAGCGACCATAGGCCATTAAAAGCAAGTATACAAATAGAATATACAAAGAAGGAAAATTAAAGAAAAAAATAAATAATAACAAATATGTAAAGCATATAACACTTTATACTGAGGAGCAGGAAAAGTATGAAGATTCTTTGAAAAGGCATCTGAGTAAAAATAATCTCGATGTAAAAGAGCTAAATGAATTAGAAACAAAAATAACAAGTGATATAAAAAAAAGTATTAAAGAAATGCACAACCAGTATAGTAACAAAGAAAAACCAAAAATGCCAAAAACATTTAAACACATATTTGAAAAAAGAAGATGTAAAAGAGAAAACGACCAGGAAAAAACAAGGAGACTTTCAAAATTATTGCGCGAAGAAATGTGGAACCAGAACTAAGGAAATGTAAATTGCAGAATTAAAATCAATTATAAAAAACGGTGCAATTATAAAGCAATTGTGGAACCAGAGCAAAGCAAAGAAACTTTCTCACGGCAAGATTAAAAAGTTGAGCAAGAATGAATGAAATATTATTGATGTAATTGAAGATTATAAGAGAAAACTATACAAAGGAGAAGAAGAAACGATAAGCAAAGGATCCTAAACACAAATTGAAGATGTAAATGTATTGTCCGCAAGTGAAACAAGAAATTAAATTTTTTTGTCTGAAATCCGGTATATATAATAAATAAAATGAAAAAAGGAAAACCATCTGGCCCAGACGAAACCACTGACGAAGAGATAATTTATGGCGGAGAAACGCTAATTAAAACACTAAAAGAATTATATAATAGATGTCTAGAAGAGAGAAAGGTCCTAGAAAGATGGCTTGAAGCCAAATTATTACTGCTATTTAAAAAAGGAGATATGATGAAAGTAAAAACCTATACCAAATAGTTTATTGTCGTGTATTTACCAAGTACGTATTTATGGGGACAATAACAAGAAGGTTATCAGCAAGAATTGAAGAAACAATAAGTTGCAACTAGACAGGCTTCAGAAGAAACTTCACAACATTCTCACTATAAAACAGCTTATTTGAAATGCCAAAGAATGCAAAATTATACTCATTTTAATATTCATTGATTTTTAGAAGGCGTTTGACTGTCTTAAGAAGAGAAGTAATAAGGGCTCTAGAAGTTTGCAAAATCGAGAAAGACTACATCGAAATATTCCAGTAAATTTTCGAAAATACAAGTGTTTGATAGAGGAAGTAAAAAGTGGAAGAGGAGGTAGGAAAGTTGCCTGATATATACATCGTTTCTCCGGCGGCGTAGTCTGGTGGATGGTGTCTCGCAACCCGGAAACGGCTTTCTTTATACGATCGGATCGAACAATCACGGCGCGCTTACAGAATTGGCAAAATCGGAGGTCCTTATATTTAGAGGAAAAGTGATAATCACGGCCACGGAGAGGAAAAGCACAATTAGGTAACATCGGTAAGGAAAAGGGGTAGGTAGATAGGAGGCAGTGGCGAGGATGGACAAGGGAGGGGAGATGACACTTAAAAACGCGGGAAAAGGATCCAGGTATAGGAAAATTGCGAGAAAGGAGAAGGGAGATAGCGGGAAGTTTAAATTGAACCTTCAATACAACAACAGGCCTGGAAATACAAATAGGTCAAGCGTGTAAAAGATTATAAACAGAACGGGGAGTAAGAGAGGGAGACGTGCCTTCAGAAAAATTGTTCATTGCAGAATAGGCTTGCAAGAATCTAATGCGTAACGGAGTGGCAAAATATAACAGATTTTGCTGATGATATCAGTTTAATATCCAAGAATGAAGACAAGGCGAAGAGGTTTGGAACTGAATGAGATAGCAAAACAGGTCTGCCTTAAACTAAACATAGGAGAATCCAAAGTAATGTAGTTTAATGCGTCCAGAAAGGTAAACATAAACCAAGAAAAATGTCAAAGATTTCATAAATATCAGACAGTTTATATCGAAAGAGGGAGACATAAAATAAGTCAAACGGAGAAATTAGCTTGGGTTGGTACTGCTTCAGAAAAAACATTCATTTATTCAAGTCTGAAGTGAAAATGATTCTTAAGAAGGAACTGTGGACAACTTGCGTACCCCCCATTATGTTGTATGGTTCCAAAACATGGGTGTTGGCTAGGGAAGTAATAAAAAAAAAAAATGGGAGTAGCACAAAGGGGAATGGAGAGAAGTTTGCTTAGAATATCAAGAAGGGACAGGAAAACAAATAATTGTGTAAGAAGATAAACAATACCACTAGACAGAAGAGGTGATATCAGAAAGGAAGTGGAACTGTACTGGTCATAATGCAAGAACTGAGGATTAAAGTTGGTCTAAGAAGTTAATAGGATGGTATCCCTAGGATACAGGGAGGAAGAAAGGCAGATCACCGGCTCAATTGAAGAAAAAGGAGTTTAAGAAGAATTGTGGAGACATTTGGCGAAGAGTGGCAAGAAAGCATAAAGAATGGCAGGACGTGAAAAAATTGTAAAATGATAATTGATTGGACACTAGCCAAATACATAAAAAAAGAAGTTTACAATAATTATAATGTTCAGAAAAAATACATATTTTATTAATTTATTTGGTAAGTTGAAATTAGAAGTAACATCTAAAGAATTTAAAGTAGCACGTATAATGTTTGATGTTATTGTTGTAACGTTGCCTCCTTGTTATCTCAATTAATATATATATATATATATATATATATGGGAC
>KZ651045.1:589472-600222 GCA_001010745.2 Gerris buenoi
AAAAAAAAAATGTTTCTGGTTCTATAACTTGGTAAAGAACCGAGCTTAAACTTTTCGGACTTCAGGAAAAACTTTCTTATAAACTAACGTTTCGATCAATATTTTTATATTATTACCCATTCACATTCATAATAGGGGGGATTTTTAATAAACTTCGCTATAAGTAAAAAAAGAAACCTGTTTATTGTTGAAATTGTTGACTTTTATAGGTAAGTATATTAAACCAATCTTGCTTTTTTTAATATGAAAAATGCAAGGTTGGTTTAGTATACTCACCATAAAGTCAACAATTGCAACAATAAACGGCTTTCTTTTTTTTTACTTATAGCGAAGTGAATCATGAATGGGTAATAATAGAAATACTGATCGAAAAGTTAGTTAATAAGAAAGTTTTCCCTGAAGTCCGAAAAGTTTAAGCTCGATTCTTTACCAATTTTGCTGAACAAAATTTGCAGGCTATAACAGAGGGACAAAGACAACTCTACTGGAACCTTTTGATCCATCCAAACCAGTGACAGTCAAGTTTGATGTATCTAAGAACGCTATTGGCTGATGTCTACTCCAGGAGGATAAACTGGTATACTTTGCTTCTCGATGTCTCAATCCATGAATAGTGCTGAAATTGAATCCGCTCAAATTAAAAAAGAACTACTTACTTGCTGTTTATTTTTCTTTTGAAAAATTTCACAATTACCTCTATGGACATCAGCCCGTGGCAAAGGGCTTCATTTCATATTTAAAAAAAAAGTAATATTAAGTAAATTTATTTAAATATCTATGTAGATAAGTTATTATATCTATTTGAAGACCAACAAATCAAAACAAACATTTATTTTTATTGGAATACGTCGCGTCAGAGAGGTTACGTAAAGGTGACAAAGGTTGCTGTGACGTCATTCACCCTGAACTATTGTTCGTCAGGTTATCCTTCTTCTGGCTCATAATATAAGATTGTTTACTAGTGTTCTGTATGCATTTTATAGTTTTTTCCTCTTTATATTCTATTATAAGCTTTTTTAACCGTTTTTAACCTTATCATATATTAGTATCATTAATAATAATCCAAAAAAAGTATACATCATAGATGATAAAACAAATAACTCAAATAAGATGTAAAATAACTTGCTTACAGATGTGCTCTTTTTACTCTATTAAAAGCTTTTTTAACTTTTTATAACTGTTTTTAACCATATATCAGTAACATCATTAATAAGCCAATAAATCTACACATTATAGATGATAAAACAAATAATTGATTAAAAAATAATAATAAAATAAAATAGCACTGATAAAACCCAGTCGTATATCCAATGTTATGAGCCAGCTAACCTAAAAACACACACTTTTTTACGTAAGTGACGTCACACTTCCCCGGCGTATACGGTTCCCGTAGCTTGGCAACAACAAATAACTTCGAGGTTTAAAAAACGTGTAGTTTTTGAAATATGTTGCTTCGCAAAAATTGAGCGATAAGACAGTTAACAAACGTTTGAAACGTTACATAAAAAGGAAACACCACAATACTGAAATAAATAATATTTTACAGGCTGGATACCATGCCAGGAACGCAATAGTTTGTATATGAACCTGGATTTTTAAGAGATAAAGCGTAAGCGTGGTTCGGGAGCACAAAGTTAAAGTGGCTTTGTTTTGTTTATGTTTACCTATGAGTTACATTACAGATTATAGCTACAGCAAATAGAAATATAAGTTATATTTTTGATTCAAAGTGATGTTAATAGTTAATTTAATGACTGTGATAAATGTAAAAAGTATTTTAATAAAATTTAAAATGATAAATTCAATAAATCACTGTTCAGAAGCAAACCAGGAAACCTAGAGCACAAGAAATAATAATGACTTGGACTGACTTAATAAAATAGTGATTTTTATAAGATTTTTAGTGATGATTAAAATAAACTTGTGTTCATAAGTGAACTAGAAGAAAGCCAGGATACGATTTGTTGTGATAATTAAAATAAACTAGTGTTCATAAGTGGATAAGAAGCAAACCAGGAAACCTGTAGCACAAGAAAGAATGATAACTTGGACTGACTTAATAAAATAGTGCTTTATATAATATTTTTAGTGATAATAAAAATAAACTAGTGTTCGTTTATGAACAAGAAGAAAACCAGGATACCTGAAGCTCATACGAAAACTTAAACTTGATTAAATATAATAGTATTTTAAGTGATACTTTAAATAAACTATAGTTTATGAGTGAACAATAAGAATACCAGGATACTTGACTCAGAAGAAGAATTGAGGTAACTTGGACTTGTCCACTAGAATAGTAGTTTAACTTTTATTTTAAGTGATAACTTAAATAAACTACTATTCGTGAGTAAAGAACTAGTGAGCCAGAATACCTGATGCTTACATAAAAGGAAAGATAAATTTGCACTACAAACTGCAGAGTTAAATATTTAAGTAATGAAAATAAAGTGCAACAAACAATGAAAATATAGATAAGTAAAATTTAGCTTGTACTACTGCCGTGCTAAGCCAAAAAACCGTATCTACCTTTTTTTTTGGACAAAAAAGTTTTGAGATAATCGACTTTAAAGTTTTCAAAGTTTAAAGGCTTATAACTCCCTTATTATTCGTCCGATTTTTTATTATTTTATATTAATGAATTAAGAATTTTATTCTCTTTAGAGCCACATTTGTTTTACCTAAGTTAAATAAATACATTTTTGGGGGGATCAAATTTATGAAAACACCTGTAGATAAGGTGTTTTTCTATCTGAATATAACAGGTTTAACGTAACTGTGGTGTAAGTTGACTGTGATTTCAGAAGCGAAATTACCGTATCTACCGTCAGATACGGTCTTTTTCCTTCTGATTTGTCACTTAAGGCAATTTCGCTTAGTAAATTGTCCTTTAATACAAAAACCTTAACTAAAAATCTCTGTTTTCTTGTATTTAGGATGAAGATACGGCTTTGGGACCATCAAAAACGGCAAAAACGACCCCCCAAAACCCTGAATATGTCAAAACCTTATTTTCGACTAAAATGACAGTTACGGTTTTTTGGCTTAGCACGGCAGACTAACAAGTGATAGTATGACAAGTGTACTATCAGTTTACAAATTAGCTTATAACTCACTCTGATTGAGCTCAACACATCTAAATATTATATATTTAACGATTCACTGAATTATTATTATGCATTTATCCATAAAATTGGGGTTATAATTGTCTGAGCTCGTGATAAGATCTTTCTTAAGTTTTAACGTGATTATCTATGGGTTTCGGAAGATATTGTGGCTCCAATTACACTGGAGTGCTCCTAAAGACGTTGTTGTCAAGTCATAGTGTTATCCCAGCACTTCTCTGAAGAAAATATTAATCAATCAAATGTAAAAATTGCCTCTTACTAATCGTTTATAAAAGTATTCAAAGTTATGAAATGAGATAAAAATCAATGTACCAATTAATATAAATATATTGATTAATATTAAAGTCGAGCTAGGTGTTAAACAGGTTGGGAATTGATCTTTTTAATGATCAAAACTGTTATCAGTAAGTCAAATACCTCCTGATTAAAATACTTAAAATATCTGGCAATGGGATCTGAAAAGGAAAATAAACTGAAAATGACAATGCAAAAAAAAATTGACTTCATTTTTAAGAAGATTTGTAGTGTATGCTAGAAACTCTACAATCAGACGTCAAAATTTCAAAAGAAAATTTAGATGAGAATGTAGAAGAAATCAAACTAAGAGTAGACGATTTAACTGAAGACGTACATTGCTAAAAGTGAACCGGTGGCCAAATTTAATTGTATTCAGCCTCACGAATTACAATAAAAACGAATACATCGATAAAATAAATAATTACAATATTGAAAGAAATAAGCATCGACGCTAAGAAATACGACACAGTTATTGTTATGCCAGTTGGATCTCACAACTATAATGATACAAATGTAATTTCGCTAGGCTCGCTCTTATTTCCTTAAAAATTACATTCTACATAACAAATATCAAACTGAGTCAGTGAAGCTTACAGAAACATTCAAATTAAACTAATATAAGAAGCTACTTAAGCATGAAGGCAAAAAAGTGTTTATAAAGAACGACAAATTTATGATCGATAGTAAAATGGTTACTTTAGAAGAATCCTGTCTGGAACACCAACAGGCCAAGAAGGTAGAAAACGCTAAAAAGAAAGTACTTGTGGACGTAGTAGTACTAATGTAGTACTAGATCGTTTCACATAAAACCGCTAGAAGTCAAAAAGAATTTGCTAGCACTATGTAGTGGTAGGACAGTGGAAAAGAACAGTGATGTGGAGCAAGTTACCATTATGGAGCAGGGTAAAGACAAAGAGAGCAACATGGATGATGGTAAAAACAACAGAACCAAAGAAGAAAAAGAAAAAAAGGAAAAAGAAAGTAAAAATAGGCACATTTAACTGTAGAAATCTTTGTTCAGAAGTTAGATTAGTAGAATTCAAATTTGCTAATAAGGGAAGGAGACATCATAGATCTTACCGAAGTAGGATGGATGAAGCTATTACATAGCTAAAAAGAGGGCTGACCCTATTACACTCAAAGGCTGAGAAAAGAAACCTTGGTGTGAGTTTCTTAGTTTCTTACAATGTTAAAAAGAACAATATTGACTTTAAGCCAATAAACGAGAGACTAATTATGCTCAGTGTCAAGTTTGGTAACAACAAAATATCCTTTGTATAAGTTCATGCACCTACCAGCTACTGTCTAGATGAAGACATAGAACAATTCTACATAACACTAAATGATGAATACTAGGAAGCTAAAAAGAAATCTGGCACAGTAATTATCATGGGCGACATGAATGTGAGAATCAGCATTTGAGAAATGAATGAAGAGGAAATAGTGGGGCCTCACCAAGTATGAAGTATAAATGATAGAGGCAAAATTGCTTACGGTAAGCAACTTAAAAAAGTAATAAACACCTACCTCGTAGAAACGCTAGAAGATAAATGGACTTGCTCACCCAGAGGTCATAAATTTGAAATAGATTTCATGTTATCAAGCGATTTAAACATGTTAAAAATACTATTTGTGGAAAAAGAGTTAAAATTTAGCTCAGATCACAGATTGATAACTGCACACCTAGAGCTGGATCAAAGAAAATACCTACAAATAGAATGTAAGTAAAATAATAATCATACATAAAAAAGGAAACGAGGGCCAATCAGCCTGACTTCAGTGTTTTACAAACTTTTCACTGGGATCCAACAAAAAAGAATGATTAAAGACATAATACATGAGACACACTCATTAGAACAAGCAGGATTCTGCCCAGGTTTTTCGACTAATGACCATCTTTAAGCTGTGAGAAAGATAGTAGAGAACTGTAATGAATATTGTCTACCTGTATTTATGTGCTTTGTAGATTTCAGCAAAGCATTCGTTTCATTAAAACATTGTGAGATATGGATTGCCCTCAAAGGAGCTGAGTAAAAGATGCATATGTATAAACAATAAAAGAAATCTATAAAAATTGCGAAGCATACATAGCCCAAGCCCAAGAAAAGAATGGAGAGGGGTTTAAAACAGAGAGAGGCGAAAAACAAGGCTGTCCACTCTTATAAAGTATTCTTAATTAATTGTATGCTAGAAAAAGCTTTTAGAGAGATAATATGGAGCAAAGTAGGTCTTTACATGGCTCTTAGCTGAGCAACCTAAGGTTTGCAGGCAATTTTTTTTCTTTTTTCCACAAACAAAACTGGACAAAATCCAAATTAATGTCAAATATAAGCCAAGATGCATTAGAGATGGAAGAAGGCGTGATAGACAATGTCAAGGAATATATCTATTTCGGTCAGCTGATTTCTCTACACAAATCAATGAATTGTGAGGTAAAAAGAAAAAATAATATAGGATGGATAAAAATCTAGTTTCTTAAAAAAATCTCTAAAGTTAGAACCTTGCGCAATCAGACTTGGGCCGTAACCCCATAGAAGAGAAGTTAGTCTCTGCACAATGCTAGATGACAAGTGCTATGTTTGGTATAAGCAAGATGAAGAAGACAAAGGATAAAGAGTTAATAAAAAGATATGGAGGGAGAAGTCTAATGAAAGAAGACCACAAAATAAAATGGAAACGGGCTGGACACGAGTACAGAATGGACACTGAAAGATGGATTCGATTAGCTACAAAATGAACTCTATATGGATTGACATGGAACAGAGAAAGACCAGCAAGAAGACAGGCAGATGATTTTTCAGGAAGATTTGGAAAGTTATGGCATGGGGCTACTAGAAATAGGCAAATTCAGATAAGATAGCAGCACTATGCCGACGATAACCTCACAAATACCCCTAAATAGGGAGGCTTTTGCTTTCAAAATAAAGTTTCGATGAAACTATAATAATTATAATCCATAAAATCAAGATATGCAAATGAATAACGAAAAATAATTCCACTGTCCAGCAGCAGCTAAATACGGCAGCAATTTCTCAACTCAATCTTAATGAAGGCACCAATCAGCTTTTCTTTCAGCCCGCACAAAATTTATAAAATAGAGGCCTGGCTTAATTGAACTCTCCACCCACAAATAACTGGTTCTACTTTCACTGTATATACCATCTAACAACTGTATCATGTTCTATAAACAATGGACGTAAAATTTCTTTGGTTTTACGTCGTTAGGCTCTTATGTTTTGTGGACATTTTTCCCCTTATTTTTAACGCTCCTGCTAAAGATTTCTATCAAGGCTCTACCAGTCATTAGAGTATCAATATCCCCATCAAAAGACATGTGCATATGCATGCCACTATAGTAGCCTTCTATAGTGTCAACTGTAGTTACTGAAATGAGGAAGGTCCCTAAAAATCAACCAAAATTGTGTACAAGATTAGATTTAATTGAAAACAATTCCAAAAACCATAACATTTTAATAAATGAAGACTTTGTAAATGAAAATGTAAACAAAGCAGCCAGCTCGGCTTCAAATGTGGTTGTTAAAGTTAATAATAGATTAACAGTTTAGCCAAACACACTGTTTTGACACACTGACAAAACATCAGTTAAAGCAAACAAAAACAAGGATATCTCCTAGAAAAAAGAACCTAAGCCTGTTAAAAAAAAAATGAAGTAGGTAAAGACGGCAAAACAAATTCAGAAAATAATAGTCATAATTGAAAATACTCTAGAAACAAAAAAAGACCACTTATTTATGAGATAAATCACACTGAGAAAAGATCCTTATCAGGAACCCCTTGTAACTTATGGTTGTATTTCGGGTGGTCAGCATAGGGAACTGAAGAAAATTTTATTGTCGATCATGTTAAAAGTAAACTACCAGATGGCAAATGAAACTACGCGAGTGTGTTCAGATGTAGAGTAAAAGTTTTCTTCCCTGTTTTCATCTGTGTGCAGATTACAGAGATAAGGATACTTTGCTTGATCCATCTTTCTAGCCTAAAAATGTTAGAGTAGGTTATTTTTTTCTTTTTTACTTAAAAAAGATTTTGAAAAGCAATGTATCAAGAAACCTTAAGCACAAGGTTCTACAAAGTGGTGTTTTCCCAACTATATTGTATGGATGTCAGACCTGATCTATGACCCAGCTACTAGATAAAAAATTAGTATCAACTCAGTGCCAAAGGTTGAGAGCAATACACGGAATAAGCAAAAGAGAAAGGATTAAAAATAGACTTATAATAAAAGAAAGTGGAACAAGCTTAATGGTGAAGAGTCATGAACTAAAATGGAAATGGGCTGGACATGTGTACAGGATGGACAACAATAGATGGACTAAGATACTTACAGAATGGTCACCATATGGATTTAGTAGGAGTAGGGGAAGACCGGCTATAAGATGGAGAGATGAGCTTGTAGAGAGATATTAGGTCGTGTATGGTTTAGATCTGCTTACAACAGACATAGCTGGAATAGAATAGTCAAATTATACACAAGATAAGACTCCTTTACCCCTCATTGAGGGAGGCTTTTCCTTCTTTGAAGTGTCAATAAAGCTATTATTATTATTTATTTTTTTTAGTGAAAATTCAAAAAGTGACCGAACCAAAGAATGTATCAAACTAGCAAGAACTTCAAACAAAAATTACTTTACAGTAATATGCATTAAGTTAAGGATAAATGCAATGAATAAGAGCATCACTTTTCATTGGACTATGACATTAAAATTGTGTCTGTCGGAGACTTGGCTTAAGGAAACCGAATGCCATTTTTACAATTTTCCTAAGTTAAATCATGGTTCCTATTACTGTAGACCGGATTATAAGAACCATAACATTTTAATAAATGAAGACTTTTTAAATGAAAATGTAAACAAAGCAGCCAGCTCGGCTTCAAATGTGGTTGTTAAAGTTAATAATAGATTAACAGTTAAATCAATGAATTGTGAGGTAAAAAGAAAAAATAATATAGGATGGATAAAAATCTAGTTTCTTAAAAAAATCTCTAAAGTTAGAACCTTGCGCAATCAGACTTGGGCCGTAACCCCATAGAAGAGAAGTTAGTCTCTGCACAATGCTAGATGACAAGTGCTATGTTTGGTATAAGCAAGATGAAGAAGACAAAGGATAAAGAGTTAATAAAAAGATATGGAGGGAGAAGTCTAATGAAAGAAGACCACAAAATAAAATGGAAACGGGCTGGACACGAGTACAGAATGGACACTGAAAGATGGATTCGATTAGCTACAAAATGAACTCTATATGGATTGACATGGAACAGAGAAAGACCAGCAAGAAGACAGGCAGATGATTTTTCAGGAAGATTTGGAAAGTTATGGCATGGGGCTACTAGAAATAGGCAAATTCAGATAAGATAGCAGCACTATGCCGACGATAACCTCACAAATACCCCTAAATAGGGAGGCTTTTGCTTCTTTGAAGTGTCAATAAAGCTATTATTATTATTTATTTTTTTTAGTGAAAATTCAAAAAGTGACCGAACCAAAGAATGTATCAAACTAGCAAGAACTTCAAACAAATATTACTTTACAGTAATATGCATTAAGTTAAGGATAAATACAATGAATAAGAGCATCACTTTTCATTGGACAATGACATTAAAATTGTGTCTGTCGGAGACTTGGCTTAAGGAAACCGAATGCCATTTTTACAATTTTCCTAAGTTAAATCATGGTTCCTATTACTGTAGACATGATTATAAGAGAGGTGGCTCCTCCTTATTTATACTTAACAATCTAGGCAAATATACTAGCATTGAGACTATAGAAGAGCTATCTGTAGTAAATGACTTCAAAGCCTTGGCCATCTGTATTCATAAAAGTAAAACTGCTGTTGCATGTGTTTACCACAGCCCTAACAGTAAGATTGAACCCTTCTTTATTAACCTCGAATTGACTTTAGAAATAGCTGTTGGCATGTCTAAGCAAAACACAAGCCTAACCGCGGTAACCTAACAGGTTACCTACATAAACATACAACAACTATCAGTTAGAAGACAGTCCGGAAAATAGGCGTCTTAATTTTCATCCTTCATTGATGCAACACTTGTGTATTTGTAACTACCTTCTATTAAATGAAAATTCAGAAATTATTAAGGTTTGCAAGAGTGGTGTATTAACAGTATTATCATTATTTTCCTAAGCCATGCATAAAAGTTATCACTATTGTCTATTTTCAAATTATCTCCAATCACGTATCTTTTATTTTTTGGAGTCATCAGACTACACGTCAATAAATATAAATGACCCCAGTGTTGTTTTTAAAGAAGGTAACTAACAGATGTAACATTGATTTGTTTATTTTGTAAAGATTTCTTGTAAGTAGCCCCTCTAAGGCCATGTGCACTACAAGGTTTAAACTTTTTACCTTCTGACCTGTGTGTATTTTCATGCAGGAACAAGTATTTTAAATACACAAGTGTATATAATATACTGTTGCTCCTGCTCCTCTATCATCTGTTGTAAACTGGTTCTAGGGGTGCCTAAAAAATTAGGAAAAGTAACTAGATGTATTAAAAAATATCTACTTACTGAATTTCATTGAATAGGGCTTAGAAAACTAATCATTAAACCACTCTTTCGTATTTCACAATACTGGGCCAATTTTTTTATTTTTTATTTTATTTTATTTTTTTTTTTTGGCAATGAACTACACGACATTTGTGTATTACCAGTCAAAATATGTGATGCTGTATAGTAATAGCATTAAGTGTATAATAGTTACAACCCAAAGCAGAACAAATGGTGACAGGGCGACATAGTGTAGAACTGAAAGGGAGCCTGCAGAACGACGTGTCCATCTAAATAATGGCCAGGGCCGGATTTTCCACTAGGCACTATAGGCACGTGCCTAGGGGCGGCAGCACCAGGGGGCGGCAGCGGCCGCGGAGCTATTGCTTGACGACCTAATAGACGAGTTTTCAGCAAGGCAAGAAGAAAACCAATTTATAGTTTACTTTAAGTAGTAAACCAATTTAACCATATTTAAGTAAATTAAAATATGTCGACACGTTTGCAGTGAGTTAATTTGTTTATTTTTTATTTAGCTATGAATATTTTTATTAGTGTAATAAATATCTATAATATTCATTTCTCTACAGGGGTTTCCCCGAACGAAAGCACAACACTTAGTGTTTATTATAGGAAATTTGACGCTGATTAAAAAAGTTCCTATAAACATGGACCTGGAACAGCTTCGTTTTCGAGATATTCGCAAAAAACACTATTTTTGGACGTTTAGCCTTACAATTATCAAATAATATGCTTTTTACCGTAATACTCCTTGAAGGAAACTTTTTAAAGAATATAATT
>KZ651045.1:603858-614701 GCA_001010745.2 Gerris buenoi
TCTCACCAGAATTCCAGAAATGTACCCATGTTTTTGTGAGGCGTGAGGGAATGAAACCATCCCTTGCACCCGCTTACGAAGGTCCGTACCTCGTAATCAACAAACGTGATAAGACATTCGACATCACAAGAAACGGGAAATCAGAGACTGTCAGCATCGACCGCCTCAAACCAGCGTACAAAGCCGATGTTAAAGAACTTCGCACACTCCGTTTCCGAGGAGGGGAGTAGTGTGGCGTCTCCACCTCCGACATTTTATAACTCCGTATTGACATTATTTTCCTCCACTTGTTATTTTATCTCTATGAAAATGTTTTGTTGATAATTGGATGTCAATTGAAAATATATTATATTTTTCCCTCGACTCCGCTCATACTTGGTAAATTTAACCTCAGAAATGTGTAAAAACACTGTTATGAGGAGTCATATTTTCTAAAATATTCCCCGGACCTTCCCTTTAGCTGGGTGGTATTCTATATCCCCAGATTACTACAAGTTGTTTACATCAAAGCAATGAGCTATAATGTGTCTTTCATTTGATTTCCGCTTTAGTTCTTCCAGCTCATAGTGGCTATGTACTAAATTGGTCCACAAAAGCTATGACATCTTCTTCATATTCTACCGGAGCTGTTTGCTCTTGTATGGTTCCAGATCATTTACGTGCATTAAAAAGACAAAACCTCCCAATATAGAACCTTGAGGTGTTCTATTCTATCTGATGTTTTTTTCCTCTGTGATTTCCTGCTATATTCAACTTATTGTTCCGTACTGTTTAGAAAAGACTCAAAGAAAGATAAGAAGTTTCCTTATATACCTAGGTACTTTACTTTGGCAATACATAATTCTCTTGGAAGAGTATTGAAAGCTTTACTCTTATCATATGCAATCAATTGCACATGTTTCTTTTCGTCAAAGCTTTTTATTACTTTATCTACAACTTTCATTATAGTAGCGTTGTTGATCTATTTTCTCTATAGCCATACTGGCTTTCTGACAAATATTCATTGCATTCTAAATGTTTTATGAGTTGTTGTTTCACTAATTGTTCCATGAGTTTGCCCAACACCGGTACTATTGAGACTGGTCTGTAACTATTTGGGTCATTTTTGTTCCAGTGCTTTCCCGTACTAATTTCAATGGAAAATGCCATTGAAAATTGAATTTCCGTATTTGAGTCATATTTTATCATTTCTTCTTTTGTTTAAGGTGCTTTCTGAATAACTTGGTCTTATCTTTGAATTCTAACCATTCCCTGCTGTTTCTTTTTCCAAGTCGTAGAGTTTTGATATTTCTTCTTTCATCCTAGTTTCTTCTGCACCAGTCCACGGGCTCCATCTCTGTTTATTTTGTTTCTTTATTTTTGTTCTGTAAAACACATTTAATATATTTGTTCTAAGTATTCTACAAACTTGAGTACTTTTCATTTGTACTCATGCCTTCTATTTTTAGATATTGCTAGTCGGTGTCGTAGAGATAATATTTGAATGCCTCTTTTTCTTTCTCTGTGATAGGTCTAACTTTTTTTTATTGTGTTTCCTTTTTTTCTTGGTGCTTCTTTCACTTCGTCACGTCTGACATTTTCTCTTCTATCTTCACTTTATATCTTATATCTCTCTATCTTCATATATTTTCCTTTCTCCAGGTTGGTGAATACATTGCCTATACATCTATCCTCCCTGGTCGGTTCATTTACTTCTTGTTCCAAACCAAAAACCTGTAACATATTTACTATTTTAACCGTGTATGGTTCAAAGGTGTCAAAAAATCCCTTGCCAGAATTACTTTCTGGTTTGTTTTCATATTTTTCTGCAAGAACTCATCCATTCTGTTTAACAATATGTCTTAGTCTCCCCTAAGTGTTCTATATACAACTATTACTATTATCTTGAAGATGTTTTCTCTTATTTCTATTGCTGAGATTTCAAATGTTCATCTATAGATATTCTTTTAGTAGGAATTATTTTATATTTTCTTTTACTATTATTGATGTTCCCCCTTTTGTTAAGCAGCCCGCACACGATCAATAGCATTGTCAATAAATAAAAGTATTGTCAATACTATTGACCGTGTGCGGGGTTAGTATCGATATAAAAAAACAGTATTGATGAAAATTTGTAACTAAATTGACATATTGACAATAGTTTTGTCTATACTATTATTGACAATACTATTGATCGTGTGCAGGCTGCTTTAATTTTTTCCTGAAATGCCTTGTTATTAATTTGTAACCCGTTGATAGAGGTATAGGTTTTCTTCTTCCTTCTCTAGCCAGTGTTCCGCTAATAAAATAATGTTTATATCTCTTTCCTCTGTAATTATTTCTAATTCATTCAGTTTATTTCTGATATTCTGTATATTCTGGTAGAAGAGCATTACATTTTTATTTTTCTTTATCCTCTTCTTGGTTGTATAATTGCGCTTGAAAGATTCCTCTCGTTTTGAATAAAAAAGACCGAACCGTTATATTTCTTGGTCAGAAATTTGGTTCTAGTAACTCATCTTTTACCTCATAAGGCGCTTTTATTTTAAAGCACGGCAAGTTACTTTTGCTCTCTAGTTGCTCACCTTCGAAATAACAATTTTTGAGTTTTCCTTTTAAGTATTCCATTACATGTTCTATTGTTGTGTCTTCTTTAGTTCTACCAACATAAATCCATGCATTTCTTGGTAGTTACATTCAAAATTTAAAATCTACATCATAAAAAGTTGAATTTAAATGAAATTCAGCATTTAAATTTTTGTAGAATCTTAGGTATTACCTTGGTCTCAGGGCTGTGTTGTGGCCACTGTTAGATTTAGACAAAAACCACATGTTAAAATCCTCTTACAGATATTGCAGCTCAAAAAATTGTATTACCCACAGCAATTTGAAATGTTCACTAATATTGAAAATTACATAGTTTCATTTAGTGTAACATCCTATCCGATTAACAATGTTCAACATTTCAGTGGTTACTTGTGGAAAAAAACCCACAGGGGCAAAAGTATGCAACTATTAAATTAGAAATAAAAAACTAAACAATTCCAATAGGAAATTAAACCAGTTACATTAGCTGGACTAGTTCCTTAATTGTTGTATTGAATTCAGATTAACTATTCAAACGAAATTTGAAACCTAACAATATTTTTTTACATTATATCCAAGAATTGTCATTGTTTAACAGTCTAGGAGACTGTTAAAAGACTGAAAAAGAGGTGGCCTCTTTTTTTATTGAATCAATCTCATTGGAGCCTACCAATGTCAGTAAAATTGACATTAATTTTTAATAAATAATTGCTGGGTCGACACAAAACTCATTTAGATGAGAGCCTCTGTTTACTTTTAATATTTTTTAAGGTGAAAAAATAATATGACTAAAATGCTTATACCTCGAGATTAAATACTAATCTAACCACAAAAATAATAAAATTAATTCCATCCAAGAACAGCTGATAATACAAAAAGAACCTAACTGCTTACTGTCTATTGATTAAAAGTAGGTACAGTAGAACCCCTCACATCCGTCACCTAAGGAACCTGACCATGGTCGGAACACAAAAAAGGTCGGATAATCAAAGGAACAAAGTAAAGCGAAAATTCCGGCATTAAAAATGAATCTTGGATGTATTAAAACAATTGTACATACATTTTCTAGTATGTAGGTCTACCAAATAACTAACAAACAAAAAACTTAATTAAAATAATGTGTATATAATTGTTTTCAAATTAGGCATTCTTGATTTTGGGGAAGCAAAATAATTTGGTCATGTTAGATATCACATGGTCATACAAGTAACTGGTAAACATGTAGTATGTACAATGGTATCACAAGTAAATGGTATCACATGTAACTACAAGTACACATAAAGAAATATCTCCAAGAGTCTAACCTATCGAATCTTAATAGTATTAGCATCCTACCAGCTGCGCCATGTGAGAGATGTAGGAAGGGTTAGGTGTTGACTGTACGAGTGTCAGTTCAAGACTGAATTTATATTTATAATATAAAGTACAAAGTACAACTAAATGAGATATGATATCATTATCAATAATACACACACACTAGTTAGTTCTTATCATTTATTTATTATTCCTTATAATTACTTATTGAGTTGATCTGTTTTTTCACATGAGCTCTTGTTTGGTTTATTCTAAGCATTTTTTTGTTTTTACCCATTAAACTGTTTATAATTTTGGGAATACTGCGTGCTATCACTATTCCAATTGATCCATCTACAACTGCATACATCTTGAGTCAAAACTTGTTCAGTAATTTTAAAATATCTTGACCTTGGGCAATCGCATTCATCAATACACCACAATTGATCTTTCACAGGTAATTAATATTGGTCATGTAAGCCCTTTACATTTAACAATGATTGACAAAATTAACTTAAAAAGGGCTAAGAGGTAACAAGTTAAAAATATCATGTTTGATTTTAGAATTTGGTAAGTGGATTGTGCTATGACTATATTTGGGAGCCAGGGTGGCGGAGGTGCTAAAGGTACCGCACAGCTATCACTGAGTCGAGGCAACTCGAGGTCGTGGGTTTGATCCCGGCCCTCTGAATTGCATCTATGAATCTCGGACGGAGCAGGGTGAGGGACACCCCCTGAGGGATTCTCTTCCCCCACGCTTTGTTGTGGGTACGATCCATGTCATGAGATGTGATTAGTGTCTTTGGTTTGAGGACGGAGTAGGGCGAGGGCACCCCCTGAGGGGTTCTCTTCCCCCACACTTTAACACACATTAATATAGCTTACTTATGACCACAGCATACTCGCTTTGGCGTTACAATGTATGATGAGTGAAGTACCTGGAACTCTCCACCACGGGGCAAGTAAAATGGGTCCACTGTAGGCCTGATTGCGAGGTTCAAACAAGTGGTTCGTCATACCCGTCTAGTAGGAAGTACTAGGTAACTACTACTATGACTATATTCACATGATCATAAAATTGTAACTGTTATTTTGATTTATTTTTTTCTTGAACGGTCTTCTTATATGTAATTAGGGGAAAGTAGGGCAAGATGACGAACTTAAGATTCAAACATTTTTTCTGGACGAACTAAATGATTTTAAAACCTGACATTCACACAAGGACTACTTGTAAGCATTTCCTCCAATAAAAATTTTTTTGGAAAGCAGTCATCCGCTCTTTTAGGATTAAGAACTATCATTATTTAAAAACATGTCATTTTCGTCATCTTGCCCCACCCAAGGGGTGAGATGACAAAGTGGGGTGGGCAAGATGACGAATACATAAAAATTAATAGTTAAAAGATAAAATTTTATTTAAAAAAAATAAAAATCAATAATATAAAGTAAGTAAATAAATAAATCATCAATATCNTGCTAGCAAATCAAAATGTAATCTTATTAATTATAACGTTTAGTTTTGATAAAATTATCGGTCACTATTTAGATAAGTTATATTTTTTTTAACTCCATCAAATCAAAACAAACCATTATTTTTGTTGGTAACAAATAAAAAAAATATGTGTGAGGCTCTCACGCATTAGAAACTTTTCTTATATACCTTCGGATAAGGTGAGGAAAAGTAAAAACAAAACAAGAAAACAAGTATTTATTTTAGTATAATAAAAAAGCTTTAACTATACCAATACTATGTACTATTATTTATTTATATTTATTAAAAACGTTAGCGCTCTAGAGCTTATTTTCTCTACTGAGGGTCCTTACCAGCACTTATCTCATTATTCTAATTTATTTTTTATCTTCATATAATATTTCTATGTATGCAACACAAACGCAGAATTGCAGAATATATTTATGTGTGTGTGTAAATAATGTATATTAAGGTTGGATCCTGACGTGGGTAAAAAATATATAATTTAGTTCAGTGTATAGGCAACGTTTCGACCTCATATTTATCATTTATGACAAGGGTTTTTATTTAATTTTTCTTAACTTTATATATTTTGATTATGTGATCCAGAACAGGACACAGTGTATGTAACTTTATAGATATATATAAAAATAAAGTATTTCTATTTTAGGCTTGATAAGGACCTTTTGAGGTCGAAACGTTGCCTACACTGAACTGAGTTATATATTTTTTACCCACATCAGGATCCAACCTCAATATACAGAATCACAACTGGGTACACATTATAGATAGTTTAGATAGTTCATGTAAAGTATGTAATTAAAAATATAATGCAATGTATTTACTATGGTGAAATAAAACAATTATTCCTTCATTTGACCGCTGGTTTTTCTCATATTTTCAAATATCTGAAGTCAAATCTCCTACAACCTAAAATATCGAAACGAAGAAGAAAGAAATACGGGTGACGCATACCACACAGAAAAACGCACTCTAGAGAAATCTATGTTGATCTAGTCTACCGCGAACTCTGTGGAAAATAATATAACTTCAAATCTGTCCGCGGTGAACGGCGGACTGGACCTGTCTGCCGCGGACAGCTTCTTTCTGTTTGACTAGGATAATGTAAAAGAACAGTCCGCTTCCTGTGAGACCAGGCCTTTAAAAAGAAATTGAACAAAACTTAACAGAATAATAGGAGTAGTAAACCCTGAAGAGGTGGAAGCNAAAAATGAAATAACACGACCCAACTGCTTATGTCCATGTCTGGTTGATAGTCAAGATGTTATGCCGTTTTTCTCGAGCAATTTAACTTGACATATTTCCTTTTACTCGTTATCAAAGCATATATAATATTATGTCAATGAATTACACCACATCTTCAAGTCTTGACTCATTATCCCCACTGTTTCTTCATGACCATTCTAGAGTTACTAATCTAATATCGACTCCTATTAATTTACCATAGAGTACATACGATCTACATAACATGCACCTTTTTTGTTTTGGATTTTCCTTAATAAAATAGATTAAATACGAAAAACAAATGAGACCTACCATATCATTTAACCTAAAAAGATATGTAATTTAAACAACTGAGTTGCAACTACCGATTGTGCAAATGTTTGTTAGGAAATGGTTTTTGTCGAAGTATGTAATTAAAAATATAATGCAATGTATTTACTATGGTGAAATAAAACAATTATTCCTTCATTTGACCGCTGGTTTTTCTCATATTTTCAAATATCTGAAGTCAAATCTCCTACAACCTAAAATATCGAAACGAAGAAGAAAGAAATACGGGTGACGCATACCACACAGAAAAACGCACTCTAGAGAAATCTATGTTGATCTAGTCTACCGCGAACTCTGTGGAAAATAATATAACTTCAAATCTGTCCGCGGTGAACGGCGGACTGGACCTGTCTGCCGCGGACAGCTTCTTTCTGTTTGACTAGGATAATGTAAAAGAACAGTCCGCTTCCTGTGAGACCAGGCCTTTAAAAAGAAATTGAACAAAACTTAACAGAATTATAGGAGTAGTAAACCCTAAAGAGGTGGCAGCAACACATATATTACTTGAGTAAATACGTACCTATAATGATAATGAAGTTATGGTTTTCTGCTTATGTTCATGTCAAGATGTTTTGCCATTTTTCTGTAGCATTTTAACTTGACTTATTTCCGTTATCAAAGCACATATAATATTATGCCCTTAATGAATTAACACCACATCTTCAGTCTTNATTTCTTTGCATTTTTAGTTGTTTTCTCTGATTTAGAAGGCACTTATTATTTACTTTGCTATTGCTAAAGTTTCAGCTTTTTTAATTTTTCCTGTCTTTTTAGTTTTATTACTTCTTACTGTAGTTCGTCATCTTACCCCATCTCGCCATTTATAATTAAAATTTGTTTTCAAGTATCTTAGCGTATGATAAACAATCTAGATTTCATTTTGAGTTGTACTTTAAAAATATCTTAAAGAGAATTTAAAATAATTTACCATAAAGGAGTAATCCCTTATGTTGAGAGGTCCAAAAATTAAAAGCACACACTCCAAAAACATGTTTAGGTTAGCTTCTCCTCATATAATGATCTGGCCTAGATTCTTTCCAGTGCTGCGTGTTTATCACTATCAGGAGTAAATAATGTGCTTTGCAGGAGCTGCTATCTATTGTCATATGGGAGAAATACCGAATTCGTCATCTTACCCGCCCTTCCCCTATGCTATCACTTTATAAATTAAAAACTTTCTTGTTTTCTGGTCAGCCCTTTTTTAATTAATATTGTCTAATGATAAACCCCATAGAAAACGTATGAAAATTGCAAAGTGTAGAAAATAAATACATAACTTAAGAATCACAGTAATTGATAACTTAAATCAATACATGTAACTAATGTGGCAAGACAATTTTTAATTGAATTTGGTGGGTCCAGTGGGAGTTCAAACGTGGGCATTAAACTAAATTATTTTGTTTTTTCATTTATCACACCTTTTCCAAGTTTTTTTATCAAGTACAATTATATGATAAAATTTAAATTTAGTAGCACTGAATATGTTGTGATAATTTATGTTTACTTACCACCACAATATAAAACGGCAGCTTCACAGATTATTTGTCCAGAGGAATTATATTTATAAAACTATTGTTTTATAATACATATGTATTATATAGGTAACTATTATTATTATAAAACTCATGCTATTATACTTTGTAAATCTGACAGCCCAGATTGGCCAACCTATGTGAGGTAAAAAATAAAACCACTAGGTGGATATCTTAATCTTAAGGTTATCCTGTGATTTTTTTATTTGTCTAGTCGCCCTGACTTATTACTCGCCAAAATCTCGAGCACTCATTGGCTCCCCTCCCGGTTTTTAGGTTTCTGTACAAAGTACAAAAAGAAACCTTATATAACAGCTCTGTCTGTCCGTTGGCTTGTTTCAATTCATAAACTACTGTAACTAGAAACATAAAATTTGGCACACAGGTGCATCTCGGCGTTTGAGACAACTGGACACATTTTGGAGTTTTTACACTTAGTATTTCCAAGATGGCGGCCGGCCAATATGGTGGGTGACTAACGTTTTTAGTTACCATGGTATGTTATACATCAATTTAAAGGTCTTGAAGTGTAGAAAAAGAATATGCAACTATTACACCTGATAATTTTAACTAAGTCGTACAGAAACCGGCGATTATCGCCTCATGTACTTACGTGAAGCGCACCTTACTTGTTTAGATTTCCCCGCGCTGTCAGAATAACAAAGTATAATGGCATGAGTTTATTTTTTTTTAATCTCTTTGTTATAGATTTTTCTGCGCACTTGTAATGACGATGCAATTATTACCTGTAGCCGGTAATTTTAGATGAATCTGATCAATGAAAATTTAGCAAGACTACATTGAATGAAAATGATATTAGTCTCAAGGTAAATAAGGTTAGAATGTATACCTAATAATCATGGGACATGTTAAATGAAATTTATTGTTTATGTAAAACGCATGTCATTATACTTTTTAATTCTGAAAGCGCGGGAAAATCGCAAAATAAAAACGGAAGGGGAGCCAATGAGAGCTCGAGATTTTAGCGGGCAGTAGATTGGGCCTACTAGACAAACGAAAATATCACTGGATAATGGATAACCTTAAGATAACCAATAACCACCTGGTGGTTTTATTTTTTTCCTCACATAGGTTGGTCCATCTGAGCTGTCAGATTTACAAAGTATGTATAATGATATGAGTTTACAAGGATGGTGTACAGAGGATGATTAAATGCGGAAGCGAGATCGCCTTGAATGTGTGACGTCACCAGAGCCCAGAACTATATTCCTACTAAGCAACTCCCTATACCTGTACAACCCCCGACTTGGTTTATTATTATTTACAGACATCAGATCATTATGAATTATTGCTGAATTAATTGTGTTAACGCCATATTGAATATACATATGAATTTTAATTAAATTAAACAAATGAAACCGTAGAAAAGAAGCTCAAACATAAATTGTCAAACAATATTAATTTTTATTGGCATACATATAATTTTTTACTATAATTATAAAATGATCAACAACCAGATAGAAAATCTAAATTCAAACGTTTATTTTTTCAATCATAAATTTAACTTGGCCAACCTATGTGAGGTAAAAAATAAAACCACTAGGTGGTTATCTTAAGGTTATCCAGAGATATTTTTGTTTGCCTAAAGCTGGCCCGACTTATTTCCCGCCAAATCTCGATCTCTTATTGGCTCCCCTCCCGTTTTTTTGTTGTTTTTTTTCGAATTTCCCGCGCTGTCAGTTTTACAAAGTATAATGGCATGAGTATACACTTATTACACTTTCGTATATATAAGGTCACCTTTTCAGACATATTTTTACTACTTTTGTGAATAAATCAGGGTTGATATGAATATAAACTATATCAATATATTCAAATATAATAATCAATGTAAATATTCTTGATGAATCTAGAATATTCTTTTTAATTAAGATAACATATTTGTAATATATCTAAAATAAGTTTTTTAAAAATTTAGGAAATTTAACACTTCTTTAATATTTAAACAATTATTTAAATCTTGTTCCGATGTTGTTATTACTGCACTTTAATTTATAGCAAAATAAAACTTATATTTAAAAGATAACTAAATATTAAAAATATCGATTTTGTATATAACAATCTTTTAATTTAACTTAATTTTTAAATTTCAATATATTTCATATTACAACTTTTTTTTAAAACAAAAATCTAATAAATCCTTTATCCAAAAAAATAAAAAGATTTATATGTTGAAACATAGAAAGTTTTAAGTGGGAGTGAGACCACATTAAGGTAGTATAAAAATATAATCAATAATTTATTCATACATCGCCGTAAAATAAGTAAATAAAACAATATTAACACTATTTTAAAACCTAAAATTATTTATTTAATAAATCGGGCTACTTAATAATAATAAAGATCGAACAATGACTGAACATTTAAATCACTTATAAATAAAATT
>KZ651045.1:632967-647380 GCA_001010745.2 Gerris buenoi
TTTTTTCCCTAAAATTCCCTCTTTTTCTCACTTAACCGTCTTTTTGATTATCTGTTCGTCGAGGTTTTGCTGCACCTTAATTTTAACACATTTCTTCAAAATGAAACAGAATAAAAGCCTGAAATATATTTAAATAGAATATGTAGTGCACACTACTTAAATATTATTCAGTTTATAGGATTATCTGAGTAAAGAGTCTGTCAGTGATAAAATAGGTGATTACTGGTAGGATAATTTATAAGTAAAATTATTATACTGAAAGTATGTTAGGTTGAAACCTACCTACAAGTATATTTAAGTATTGGTTTGTAATTGTTGCTAATAGTCTCATTTTAAATCTGTTTTTAAGGATATCATAATGAGCTCTTTACTGAGGGAATACAAATTATTTCACAAAGCTGATAAATGGAAGATGTTACTCTCTGATTATGCATTGCTCATTCTTAACACTCCTATCAGAATTAATCCAAATCATCTACTACCCATTTGGAATGATGGTAAGATCTCCATTCTAATTTAACATGCTATAAAAAGGTTGAAGTCAGGTTAATATAAGAGTTCGGCCTTTATTGCTTTTAGAATGCATAACAAACCTATAAATTGATAGTTAAAATTAAAATGATTTTAAATTATTATTTATCAAAGGGATGAAAAGGAGAAATATTTCATTTTCTCACAAATGCAACATTTTCTGTGTTATGCTGCTGTTGAATTTAGACAAAAAAATTAATTTAAAGGCCCCCATACATGGTCAAAATGTTTGCTCAAACATTTTGACCGTGTATGGCTCAAACATTTTGCACGTGTAAATGTTTGCACAAACATAATTTTTAATTAAATTTCACTAACATCAGGTTTGCGCAAAATGTTTGATCGTGTATGGGGTCCTTAATGGATCTTGTTTGCTTACGAGTGTTGTAACTAGTCACTATCATTGCACACAAATTTATCCTTCTTTAAGGGGCCCACGATCAATTTGATTGCCAACCTTGTCAACTTGCCTTATTAAAGAGGATATTAGACATCTGTAGGCAGGTTGAGGTAAGATCAAAAACTTTGGATATTTGATGGGTGGAGCTTGATGTTAATGACCTTGTTGTATTGTCTGTGGGGAAGATGACAGCAAGGTTGGTCGTCTATAGGCCCCTCTAAACTATTTTAGCTGTGAAGGGGAATAAGGTTAATGACAAAAAAACTCAAATAAACCAAAGAGCTACAGTCTGTCCCAAACGAGAGTTAGTGCGTTGACTTGGTGGGAAATCGAGTGAACCACAGATTGGCCACCTCTCTGAGGGAAAAAAACATTTATCTATGTTTTGTTGGTCCGACCTTTTGTCCGAGAAAATCTTGAGCTTTCATTGGCTCCCCACCCCATTTCCAAATTTTTCCCGCACTCTTAATGCACTACCTCTCGTTTGGGACAGACTATAGTGATATATTATCAACAAATATTCAGAGGAGGTTAAAATCAATTTCTGTAAGAGTTATTTGTCTTTTTTATTCTAGTTCTTATAATATCCAATAAGATACAAATCTTAATCTGTTCTACAATAATTCCTTTATGTTTCAGCTAAGTTTAGGATCTGTGTAGATGGTGGAACTAATCGTTGGTTCAACTATACAGAGAAACACAATATCACTCCCACCAAACTCTATCCTGAAATGGTTTCAGGGGATTTTGATTCGGCTAAGAAAGAACATTTTGAAAAACTTAAAAACAACAATGTTAAAGTCATATCAACACCTGATCAGGACCATACTGATTTTACCAAGGCACTCCATGAATTGGCCAAGACTTCTGGAGAGGTTGGTTTGCATTTAAATATCTTGATGCCTATCTATACAAAGTTTTTTGCTTCCAAGCTTACCGAAGGTAACAGAAGCTATGTAATCGTTCTAAAGAACATAATATTTTATGTCTCCGATTTCAAAAATTCCTAGACAGAAATTTGTTTCAGACATCAGGGAACATTTTTTGTTCTGTGTCTGTCTGTTTGTCTGTAGCTCAATTTTTGCGTACCAACATATCTTAAAAACTACTTGTCCGATTACAATTTCATTGTTGGTCCCATATAAGTTTCAACCTTCTGCACTCATTTGTTTTTCTTCCTCATGTTCACAAACCTATAGCTTCAAAGTACTTATCTTTGTACTTATCTCTTGATTTTAATTTTCTTATGTGTAATATTAGTTAGAAGAATTTTTGAAACTCACTTGTACTTGTTAGATGTACTAGATGCTCTAGTACCTTTTGTAAATTTATTGCGTATAATTCACGATGTTCATTGTGTAATTATTTGTTAATCTCGTAGCTGTTAAGTGTCTTAATTATTTGTTAATCTCTTAGCTGTTAAGTGTCTGCTACCGCTACCACTTAATTGTTTTGTTGATTGTGTAAAAGCTACTCTCTTGTTGTAGTGTTACAATTAAGACTCACTTAAAAATAAATCATGGAGAAGTTAACTTATTCTCAGGGCTTTACGGTACACATTCCCTTCTTTTAAGTACATAGGTTTTTTTTGTTTTTTTTAATGGATAAATACTATCTTGCATTTCAATGTAATGTAAAATCTTATTTAAATGTTTCAGTTCAAATCTATTATTGTATTGGTGGAAGCTAGTGGTGGAAGACTTGATCACACTTTTTCCAATCTTAATACGCTGAATAAGGCTAACGAGATCTTTAAGAGAGATGTTGATATATACTTGGTAGGAAGGAGTAGTATTACTTGGTTACTACAGCCTGGCTCTCATACTATTCATATACCTGACTGGATTAAACAGTATCCCTGCGGTATTCTGCCTTTCGCTCCTAAATCATCCACCATCAAAACAACTGGACTCAAATGGAATCTAGGTAAGAAGTTACATTTTGGCTTATTCCTTATTTGTAATGAAGCAAGGCTGTGTTATAAAGCTATTGCCCTTATACATTGAAAAATACTTGGTTTGGCAATAGTTCCTATTGCCAAATCTAGTTTAAGGAATCAAACTTAAGTAAAATTAATCTCTAAGAGACTTTTGTTTTATTTAGAGAAAAAATTAGAGATCCTGAAAGAGGAAAATATTTTTATTCCTTACCATTTTTACCCATTTTAGAACTGCTTCATCTACGACTTCATACTTACAACCTCTAGATCTTTTTTTTAACGTTCATGGCGTGCGACTAATTGTGTGGCTCAGAGTGGTGTCTGTGAGGTATATATAGGTATCAATAATTAAAGAACGGAAAAAGCTAGGCGAGAGCGGAAAAGTGGGGTAGAACCGTAGAGATGTGGTCTAGAGGGCTAACTAGTTAAAAGAATCTGAACCGTGAGGCTAGGTATTAGAAATAAGGTAGAAGTGTAAGGAGAGCACGTACCGGGATCGTGGCCCGCCATGAACGTGTTAAAATATTGGTACAAAGGGTTACGGGGTACAAGTAATGAATACCCTTTATGATGCATATCGTTGAAAAGCTCTTTAAGAGTGCAGAAATTGTTGTTATGTACAGTTTTGTCATATTTTCACTTAAGAGGGTAGTAAAATAAAAATTATAGCTATATCTTATTTGTTCTTAATTCAAATCTACAGTTTTAGTCCGATCTCGATGCAATTTTGCACACTTGACCTTCAAAGCAGAGGGAAAATCAAGGTCTACATGAATTTTCGAAATTTAAATTTTGGTACATAGGGGTACGGGGTACAAGTAATGAATACGGGGTCAAAGTAATGAACACCCTGCATGATGCATATCGTTGAAAAGCTCTTTGAGAGTACAGTAATTGTTTTTATGTATAGTTTTGTCATATTTTCACTTAGGAGGGGGGTAAAATAAAAAATAATGGNTAGAAAATATTATGCTGATGCTTACTGCAGTACAATATCTTACTGTAAGTCATGGGCGTTGTCAGCTGTTATTTAATGGGCTGTAATTTAATTATTTGACCTCTCAAAAGAGCGGTTTTATGCATTACTGAGGTGAAATTGAATATGAGGTGATAAGATAATTTGCAAATATCCCAAATTTACCCCCTCTTAAATGAAAATATGACAAAACTGTAAGTGACAACAATGACTCCTAAAGTAATTAATTATACCCCGTATCCATTATTTTACCCCGTACCCCTGTGGTCCAAAATTTAAATTTCAAAAATTCATGTAGTCTGTCTGTTCATGTATTCATGTTCTCCCTTGCTTTAAAGGGCAAGTGTGCAAATTTTCATCTAGATCTGATAAGAACTGTAGATTTGTATGAAGGACACACACACACGCATATGTTGACTTTTTGATTTATTTTTCCATTTTATCTCCTCAAAATGTACATAATAACAATTTCTGTATTCGTAAAGAGATTTTCAACGGTGTGCATCATGAAAGGTTTTCATATAACTTTGCCATTGCATGGGCGTCGTCTGCAGTTAATTAAGAGGGGAAGGGGAGTATTTATGGTGGGGGGTCCAGGGGGAGGACAAGGAAAATTTTGAAAATATGACCTCTCAAAACAGCGGTTTCATGCATTTCTGAGGTGAAATTAATTATGAAATGAATGTAAAAAATATGTATTAAAAAAAAAAGATAAGTATTGGGTCTGGGCCGTCTGGGGGGGCACGAGAAGGTATCAAAACTATACAACAACAAGTATAGTTTTGATACCTTCTNAGGGGTACGGGGTTCAAGTAATGAATACGGGGGGAAGTATTGAATACCCTTCATGATGCATATCGTTGAAAAACTCTTTAAGAGTACGTACAGTAATTGTTTTTAACGTACATTTAAGGGGGTAAAATGGAAAATATATCTAAATGTAAAAGTTGGTACACACAGGAGTACGGGATACAAGTAGTGCATGCGAGGTCAAAGTAATGAACACCCTTCATGATGTATATCTTTGAAATGCTCTTTAATTGTACAGTAATTGTTGATATGTATAGTTTTATCATATTTCCATTTAGAAGGGGGGGGGGGTAAATTTGGGATATTGCAAATTATCTTATCAAAGAGGAGGGGGTATAGAAATAAGTGGGAGGGATAGAATCTACTCGTATGTATTCTCGCGTAGTAAAATAGTTTAAATGTTTCTGGATGGTAGTTTATAAACTTATCAAATTAAGATAACATTTCGTAGCAAAGCACGAAATATAGTTTAAAATAAAGCATGTATTCTGACGAAGCATTGTTTAGTTCCAATTTGATATGGATTTGATTACCTCATATATTCATTCTTTAAAATAAATTGATATTATAGTTCTGACAGAGAAACCATTTGATAGTTTTCAATAACATTAGTCTACTAAGCAATACAGACTATTACAGACCAATTTAGAACACATTAAAGTCGACAAATAATTCCATTATTAATTTGTTCAATAACTAAAATTTGTTTACTATTATTATACCTACATTCTTTATAAATATTCTTACTGTTCTATGTAAGAATTAGTTAGTCAAGATTTACAGTGGTTTTTAGAGTAATGGTATATTTCTATAGAACTCTTACATATTATAGTTTAGGTTCCCAAAAAGTACCTACTAGGTCTTATTCTCAGCCAATTGTAGGTAGTAAGAAGCCAGCTATTGGCACCCTAGTGCACTTTTGTATAAATAATAAGAGCCACAGGGAACCGGCGCCGGCGTTGCTGAGTGGTTGACGTATTCGAAGTCAAGTCGCTCGGCCTAAAGGTTCTCCCACACCAGTGCGGGTCGGACGGCGGGAGCGGGATGGATGCGGGACGTGTTGAACCAATTGAAAAGACTCATATACTGCAATGTAAACACGTCCCGCATGCATCCCGCTCACGCCGTCCCGCACTGGTGTGGGAGAACCTTAAAAATAGTATAATATGGATTAATAAATAATAGTGCATACAAATTATTTATAGAAATGACATCACTGTATATTCCAGACAAGCTATTTACTTGTTAATTGTGTGTGAATTATACAAAGTAGAAAAAAGTTAATAATTAAAATATTCTGAGCCAAAAAAAGCCTTAGGAAAAGTCTTATTCAATAATTCAAGAAAAATATAGCATGTAGACATCTAGGCACCAACTTCATTAAATATTTATCATAAAATAGATTGAAGTAAAAGACAAGAAGTACTGTACCTGTAGGAGTTGTACTAATTAAATTGAAACCGTCTGGTATTGCCTCGCCGAGTGTTGGGAATATGACAGCTATGTCTGTAATAGGAGCCCTGTTATGAGACGATTTCAATTGTAGACTATCCTTTGTAAACTCGTCTACAGCTTCCTTCTTCTGTGGCAATCCGGCCACCACGAAATAATCCGCGATTTTTCGCTCGTCCATCTTAAAACCGAACAAATTATGACAAATAAAACAATAAAATATATCACTCTCGATTAGTAACCGAACTTCCTTCAAACACAGCCACTGACAAAGTTACCATTTTGTTCACTAATTGTAACATTAAACTTGAAAATTTAATAACTTAATTGTTTGCAAAATAGTCGTAAAGAAACAACACAACGCGCTACATTCGTGTCTTTCTTCTATTTTTGTCACAGGGACGACATTGATAAGGACGGCGCTAGATGGTAACAAACAACATTGAAAAAAAAAATATTGCGAAGAAAAAATTCTATCTTTTCAACTCAAATAAAAAAAATACGTCCACGAGAACAAATGAAAATAAACAAAAAACAACTTAAATCATACACTGTTACATGACAACTAGAGTTCAAAGTAATCACAATACAACCATCTCATCCGAACCAATTTATTAATGGACTGTTCCTTCTTCTATTTTATACATTTGTTGAATAATACAATAAAAAAAATANCGAAACCCTTTTTACGTGAGAATTCACGCCTTACCAATTTTTTAAAACCCTTTATTTCTATAAAAGTATAGTTCAACAAGTGGATAAAATTAAAACCAGCGGAGAAAACCATAATTACAAGATAAAAAGAACTTATTATATACTACGATTTTAAACTTTCTGTTGAATCATATGTAATGTTGATAGTATAATTGTCATTGTTACATATATGTGTTAGTGAAAATAAATAGTTCCGAATTTATTTACTACACATAAATGACAACCATCTAGAAAGCTGATCTTAAACCTATAAAAAGACAAACATATTTGTACAATGGATCTCACCAAAACCGAATCTAAACCGTGGCCATCGACATGGCCCCGTGTAGAGGACGGTAAGAGAAGAAAAATTACTACAAGTAAAAATCAGTCAAAGACAACTCAGACAAACTTTCTCATATACGAGTTCATATTCACTTAGCCCAGTGTTTCCCATTTATTAGTTTACAGATGGACATTTAATTATTACTGAGCATTTCATCAAAATATGCCATAAAAATAACTTCTCCTGGGCGGGGAATCGAACCCGAGCTCTCTCCGTCCGCGTTTTAAGCTATTTTCTCCGGAACTAGATTTTTCCCGAGAAAACGGCTTATATCGTTAGATTCGTATTCAAATATACTTCATTTTAGAATGCTTTAATCAAAATCGTCAGAACCGTTTTTGGGGGGTATCGCCCTCAAATTTGGAGCTAAAATTCATTTCTCGATTTCTCCTCGGGGTATGATTTTCTGAACATGAATGCCAAATTTCGTCACAATCAGCCCAGTAGTTTAGGCTCTAGGCGTTTGTACAGAGAGACGACAGACAGACAATTTTGAAACAACACTTTTTTGGACTCATGGAACCTCAAAACGTATAAATCCATCAACATCTCAAAATTGAATTTTCGAGCTATCACTATACCTACTTCATCTTTATATGAGAAAGTAAAAAGATAAAATATGGTTTAAAGTTAGAGCCTTCCGCATCTTCTAAAAGCACAGATTGTCTAGCAGCTCAAATAATATAAAAAAGAAACACCTTCAATTCGCCTTTTGTTGAACCGTAAATAAAATATAAACTGTATTATGAATCAGAGATGGGAATAGTTCGTAAAAATATATAATAGAGGCCTCGTACTTTTATACTTCCTATAATATAAAGTGAAAATATAAAAGTGATATAATTCCGCGTGGGACTTTTATTGGATAATTATTGTCTTATACCATTCAATGTCAGTGATAAAATATCGATCCATTAAGGTACGAGGACCAAGGGCTTTTACTTAGGTAAGATGTTGTCTTTTTTGGACTCGACCAGTGGCGTAGCAAGGGCATTGCCCCCCTCCCCCCTCGAAAAGAAAATTGGTGAGCAAAAAAAGAGTTTGCGTTCAGAACTGAATAGGGCCCTCTGACATTAGTACAGTAGTATGATTCCAAGTAGTTAAATTTTAGTATGCTCTAAAGGGGGCCCCAGCGATATTGTTTTGGGGCCCCGTGGCACCGGGGGCCCGCCCGGCTCATCCCATAGTTACGCCGCTGTATTCTGCGATATTGATTGTCAGATTGGCAATAAAATTTTAGCGTCCTTCTCACCTTTACCAGGCATTATATCAGTGTTAATAGGAATTGTTGATTTTTTGTTTATTGTCAAAAGTAAGGGAACCTTCCCTATACCTCAACTTATTGGCATTGAATTCATTCTATTATTAGTATTGATTAAAAGAAATACCTGCTTTGAAGAATTATTCTTCCTCTTCTTCTTAGAAAATTATAAAAACAATAAAATTACTAGACAAAAATCGTGTATGGAAGTTGATTTAGAGTTTAAATTACATAATAAATTAACAATGTTTAACGTTGGATTTTCAATAATATTTATATCTTATTTTAATAAACTTGTTAATATAATACTTTTAACATGTAACTTGGCATTATGATGTTATTTCTATCTAGGAAATATTCCTCTTTCACCTCTAGCATAATTATACATATACATGTATAGTAAAACTCAATGACCAGGCACTTGCTGAGGACAGAAAGGAATGGAAAACCTCTACATTCTACATCCTGGGTAGATGAGGACTCCATTAAGAAATTAATACCCATATCTTGAAGTGACACTCTTTCGCATTTCTGTCTATTCTCTATTTTCAACGCGTGTTTTCTATCTATTCATAATGAGAATGAATAGATAATTAAAAATTAATAAAAGTTAAAGAATACTACTTCATTAAAGTCACCCTGAAAATATTTATCATGATTACCTTGGTTAATTTTACATTTATTTTCTCAATTTAAAATTTTACTTGAAACCCGTTGTCTACCGGTTTCGTTTGATAATTTAAGAAATACCTTTAATTTCAATTTATGTCTATATTCTGCCAGTACTAAATTATATTTAGAACGCTTCCTATCGCTATAGTGAAGAAGATAATAATTTATTGGAGTTCCCTGACTAAAAGACTTTTGTCATTATGTGGTCAGATCGCTGATTTGGCTTCTTATTTGGAGTAGATATTTAAAAAACAATGGGCTACGGCTACGACTAAATGTAGGTGTTTATTGTATCGGTGTAAATATTTGATAAACTTGTCTTAACAGTGATTTTGTTAATGAGTGCCTTGTATGCGTGCCGGCACTTCTTTAGATTGCTACTCCCCGTATAAAAACAGAAGTGTGATATTCCTTTGTCCCAAAGTACACAGGACTAAATATACCTTTTTTTTAATAGCTATTTAGTCAAAGTCATTTACATATATGGAAACAAATATATGGGAGTAACAATCTTAAGAAGTGTATTGGATACAATATTTGCTAAACTACCACTAATGCTGATTTTGTAGTGGTGGCAGAATAGGTAGTTCTAGAACTTCCACTGAAAGTCTCTTTCCTTCTTGTAGTGAAATATTTATTGGGCATTTAAATTCTTAACAAACTTTTCCAACATTTCCCACTTTTTCAACATTTCCTTCTTGATCAGAGTCGATGTCATAGCGGAAGAGACGCCTTATTAGTAGTTGTTTAATTCGAAATAACTTCATTTCTTCCCTTATTCAGAGATGGCATTGGTGGAATTTTCTTCATAAGCCCATATTCTCTTTGTATAATCTATAATCTTACCGAAATTTCCAAACTTTGACCTCACATAATTTCTCTTTTTATCTTGGTTTGACGTTATCCAAACTCAGTACTCTGGAAGGACGATACAAAGACAGTTTGTCGAGGAATTTTATGGTGGACACGCGGGGAGTTTTCCATAGATTTCCTTCTGGCGGGAGCGGCGAAGGAGTTGATGACTGTTAGGGAAGGGGTGAGGCGGAGGGTGGGAGGCGTGGTAAGCCTGAAGCAGAGGCCGAGGGGTGGGGTAAGCCAGCAACACCCCCGAAGTCTTAGCCGAGTCAGTCGCAAGTACGTTCCGCTCCTAGTATCGTTGTTTCCGCTATGAACAGAGTTGTTTTCTTGACGGCTCTCATCGCTACTTTCGTTCCCGTTCACGGACAGAGCTGGTGGTGAGTACCTGGAATCCGTCGCCCTACCTTCTCTCCGCTTCCGTATCCGTTCCACTCACGTACCTTACCTATTTTTCACATAATTATACCTTACACATAAATTTGTCTTTTTTCAGTTTTTGAATGGAATCTTGTATGTTATTGTTAAAAGAGTAAGACATTTAGGTAGTGGTGACATCTGCTACCATGAATAAAACTCAATCTTTGAAAAAAGCCATAAAATTCTTCTGTGAGGTAGCCGGTACTACTTTGGAGGTAGCTACCATCAGTACGCAACTACGATAAGGTTTTTTTTTGGAATAATCATCAAAACATTCAACTTTTTTTCATAATATTTTCCTTTAAAATAATATGATTTTATGAATATATGATTGATAAAAATGCAAATCGTGTTGAACAACGTCGGCATTGCCCATTAACAATATAAACGTATTTTTTTTTAGGTGCAAGCCAAACTTAACAAAAAGTTTTTCGTATATAAAGAAAATGGTTGAATTTTAGGCAAAATGTGTTAGTAGTTACTATAGACTTCGGCACTAGAATAAACAATTTTTCATTAATAACTTATTATTATTATTATAGTTTTAATTCAAAAGATATTGTATTCCCTTTCAATTTTCCAAAAGGTTAATAAATAAAATAAAATAATATAGACTTGTGAACGATAGCTGTTATCTTCGTTTTACCGCTGCTTTCCATATTTCATGAAAGGCCCGAGAGACGCTCTTCTACTCAGAATGATAAATCCTCTTTACATTCACAAACCTCAGAGTAAAAGAGCGGACAGCTTGAATCTTCCGAGATTTTATTGCTTTCTACTTCCCACTGTTTACACGATACCTTCGACTGTATACATGTAAAGCAAGTTTACTGTAGAAAAAGTTCTGTTATATAATATTATGTATTATTCAATTTTTATATGAAACATTATATTTTAATTAAATCAAGTCAGTGTTTACCACAGAATGATAATTTATAGTCTTTATATCCAACAAATAACTTCAAACTAAACAAATTGTTAATTCAAAGAAAATAAGAAATTTGACTGTCTGTGAAAGAAAACATGAATAAAAAACACGAGAAAAAATATCGAGAAAGAAAATACTAAATCAGCCAATGAATTTACAAGGGAAGAAATATCCTATGTTTAGTTTAATAATAAATACGATTAAAATGGAAGACAAGAACAAGACATTCTTAAAACAATCGAAAATAAAGAAGTTTAATAAACAGACACGTAAAACAAACCGTGAAAGTGCTGCACTCTTAAAAATAATACACATTTAAACCTTTGCAAATAAAAGTGAAAAGAATAAGAGAAAAAACAGATTAGCTGAAAAGTGAAAAATGCATCACTCAACAACACTGTAAATATAAAAGTACATTCATCGTAGGAGATAATATACAAAAAAAAGGACTTTAATTAGAGAAAAGGCAGCTTTTTAATCTGTTAAGTCTTTTACATATTAAAGTTGTCTGCTCTTTTACACTCATTGTTTTGTATAAAAATATAAAGAGATTTGTTATATGGACAAAGAGCGCTTCGAGGGCCTTTAATTAAAATTAAAAGCAATAAAGAGCGGAAGAATTAAGTTGTCCGCTCTTTTACTCTGAGATTTGTAAATGTGAAGAGGATTTATCATTAGAAAAAGATCTTTTTACGGTCCTTTCATTAAATATGGAAAGCAGTAAAGATCATATCAATCCGCTCTTTTACTCTGAGATTTGTAAATGCAAAGATGAGTTATCAACAGAAGAGCTATTCGCAAGCCTTTCATATTAAGAAAAAAACGGGGACAACAAATAACTTGAGTATGAAAATTAACAAATGATAATTCAAATTATTATTAGAACACGACAGTGTTCATATTTGCAAATAATTTCATAGTAATGTTTTTTTTATTAAGAATATTTAAAATGTATCATGTTTGGATTTGGATTTTTTATTGTTTTACCAATAAAAAGAGATCTTACGATAACTTTTCAGACATAACAATGTTGGATTATAAAATAGTTGAATACTCTTCAGATTCACAAATCTCAGAATACTATGACAGAAAGCTTTCTATACTTCATTAAAGGCTCTCAATAAGCAAAAAAGAAGTGGTCAACTTAGTTCTTCAGTGCTTTATGGCTCACAAAACTTCAATAAAGGCAGAAATAAGTTCTTTATCCCTAAATGATAAATCCGTCCTTGCTTTATTGCTACGCATTTTTGAACTGAAGGAGAGTAACATTTTGCTCTTCTTCCAATTATAGAATCCTCTTTTCATTCACAAACTTTAGAGAAGACGAGCGGATAAATTAATTCTCCACTCCTTATTACTTTCTATATATTTCATTAAGGGCTCGGAAAAAGCTCGTCCACTCCTAACGATAACTTGTGCTTTAAATTAAAAAAAAATCTCAGAGGAAAAAAGCGGTCAACTTTGTTCTTCAGCGCTTTATGGCTTACCAAATTTCAATTAAGGCTGTAAAAAGATCTTAATCTCTAAATGATAAATCCTTCCTTGCTTTATTGCTATCCATATTCCATTGAAGGCGATCATACATTTTTCCCTGTCCCAATGATGAATTCCTCTTTTCATTCACAAATCTCCGAATAGTAAGGCAGATTGTTTTTATCAAATGCCTTTGAAACGCTTATAATCTCTTAATGATAAATCCTCTTTCAATTAAAAAATGATTGAGTAATAGAATAGAGAGCTTAAAGGCCCCCATACACGATCAAACATTTTGTGCAAATGTTTGCGCAAACCTGATGTCGGGGAAATTTAGTTAAAAAATCATGTTTGCGCAAACATCAAGCAGCCCCATACATGGTCAAAATGTTTGCGCAAAATGTTTGACCGTGTATGGGGGGCCTTAATTCTTTAGCGCTTTATTGCTTTCCATATTTCATTGAAGGCAAGCAATAAGTTGTTCTCATCATCTTTACATTCACAAATCTCAGAGTAAACGACCCGACAATTCAATTCACCACTCCATAATTTTTTTTTATTTCATTTGTGGCTCGTAAACAGCTCTTCTACTTAAAACAATCTCAAAGTAAATGAGTGGCTAACTTTTTTCTTCAGCGATTTATTGCTTTCCAAATTTCAATGAAGGTGTAAATAAAGTTTTTCTTCTTGTAAATTCCCTTAACATTCACAAATCTCAGAATACTAAGGCTGATAGGTTTCAAGTATCATTAAAGACTTGTGACTCGCAATTCTTCTCTTAGCGATAAATCCTTTTTCAATTAAAAAATTATTGAGTAATAGAACAGAGAGCTTCATTCTTTAGCGCTTTATTGCTTTCCATATTTCATTGAAGGCAAGCAATAAGTTGTCCTTAGGCAAATCCTCTTCACATTCACAAATCTCAGAGTAAACGACCCGACAATTCAAATCGCCACTCCATACTTTTTTTTATTTCATTTGTGGTTCGTAAAAAGCTCTTCTACTTAAATAATCTCAGAGTAAATGAGTGGCTAACTTTATTCTTCAGCGCTTTATTGCTTTCCAAATTTCAATGAAGGTGTAAATAAAGTTTTTCTTCTTGTAAATTCCCTTAACATTCACAAAACTCAGAATACTAAGGGTGGTAGGTTTCAAGTATCATTAAAGACCTGTGACTGGCAATTCTTCTCTTAATTATAAATTCTTTTGAAATTCAAAATTGTTACAGTAAAAGAATGGAAAAAATTAAATTTTCCTTGCTTTATTGCTTTCCATATGTCATTGAAGGAGAAGGAGAGCATTCAGTTTTATTCTCCTAGTAGTAGTCTCTATACCCGCAAATCCTAAATTAAAAGGTAACTTAATTCTTCAACACTTAATTCCCTTTAATTCAAGCCATCATTAGAACCCGGCAGCATTTTAAATAAGTAAACAATTTTGAAGGAAAATTGTTTAATATAATCCAATAATTTAATTTAATTTAATTATTTAATATTATATTAATATAAATATTTAATATAATTATTTAATTTTATATAATTATTTAATATAAATAATATTAAATTATTTAATATAATCAAATTACAGGATAATATCCTGTAATTTGTTGTAATCCTGTAAATTTTTACTGATGTATTTACCGTACAAAATCATAACA
>KZ651045.1:670212-689847 GCA_001010745.2 Gerris buenoi
CCCCCCCCCCTTCCACCCATCCTGTCGCCTTATAATCCTTATGTCTCTATTCTTTACCCCAAACCAGCGGCAACTTCTCTTAGCGTGCGGCTAGAACAGCCAACTACCCAAAATATTTCATCTCATTTTCAAGATTCAACCCCGGGTATCAGTATTAACCAACAAAAAATAGCCTTTTCTTAGCTTTAGATAAACTAAGGTTCTTCTACCAATAAAGTACTCTTTTTAAGTACCTTTAAATTTAGAAATTACTTAAGTCCGTAAATTTCTATGATTAATTATTTAAATAACATCTGAGTTTGCATTCAAACCATTATGCATACCTATTATTAAAAATAAATGTGTGCATTAGAAGTGAAACTTAAGTTTTAGAAGAAACAGTTGATTTTATACATTCTCTTTGCGTTTGTTGAAGTTTTTATTATTTCAGAATTAAGAATGTTTGTTTTTGTGGAATTTAATTGAAAAATAAAATATCTTCCCAACATTTTAGCTAATAATGAAGAAAAAAACACGAAAACAACAATATATTTATTATATTATTATAATTTATATTATAATATTAAGCTTATATACCAATCCTGTGTATTTGAAAAATCATCTACCTCTGTGGTGCAATGGTTAGCACTTATGCCTGCTGAATCAGAGGTCGGTGGATCGAGACTCGTCCAAGTGAAAAATTTACAGGTAAATCAAGTCAAATCACAAACTTAAGCCGGCAGTTGATTTACCTATAAAATGTCTTTTACTTAAACCAGTCCCGAATCACAAACTTCGTTACATGCAATTTTCTTTCATCCAAGCTAATTCTAACGCACCTAAAGAAGATTCACTTCATGACTTACTGTCCTATCTGGTTCTTTCTAGTTTAACTTTAATACATTACGAGAATTTCGAAGAATTGCTGCTGTCCAGGAATAATTTTTACTTTTTCTTAGGATGATAATTCAATCAACCTACTCACTTAAAACTTTACTTCAACTCAAATCACACTAATGCATATTATATTATCTTTTGTTTTTCTGATGTAATCCGCTTCAAGAAGGATTTAAGATTTAAAGTCCGTGGTCTCGAGTGCACTACTGGAAGCACATGATGCATATAGCTTATTTTAAGATCATCTTATTGTTGCTTCGATTTAATACCACAATAAAGGCATCGTGTTGTTCTTTTAATAACTCAAATCCTCTACTCCAAGGACATCAAATCTTTTGTGGAAAACCAAGAGCCTGCGAAGGCTTACGCACCAAGTTTATAGTTGTATAGTATATGGTTAATGCCAAATAATCAAATCTGTCCTTAAGGCTTCCATACACGGTCAAACATTTTGATCGTGTATGGGGCTGTTTGATGTTTGCGCAAACATGATATTTGACGTGTATGGCCTAAATATTCCCGACATCAGGTATGTGCAAAATGTTTGATGCATAAATGTATAAACAAGTTTATAAATAAATATAAAGCTTCCTTTTATGTATACGATTTTACTTACTATTGTTAAACCATATTAGAAAAACAATTACATATTATTTTAATCGCTTCTTATGTCGTTAGAGTTTTGCTCACAAGCACTTTTATATATTTTTCTCTCCGTTATTATTTGTAAATTGGACCTTTTCACATTCGCCTAAAGGTCATATATAAAAATCCTTAAGTCGTTGAATATCGAACCTCTTTATTTTATTTTATAATAAAAAAAATAGTCACGATTCTAACTTTATTAGTCCGAAACTTGAATTGAGTTTGACCTTTTTCAGAATGTGTCTTATCTCTTATCTCCTCTGTACGGCACGCATTTTATGACTTTTTGAGTTTTGTATAAATACCAAAGAAGTCAAAGATTAAAAAATTGTAGAACTGGAGAGCAAAACATATCAGATACTGTACTTAACACAGTGGCCAGTGGCATGTCACCTTCACTGAAGAAACATCTTTACCTCAGAGGTTACGCATAACAGATAATATACTTACCATAGTGGCCAGTGCCATGTCACCTTCTCTTAAGAAAAATCTGTACCTCAGAGGTAACACAACAGACAATGTACTTACCATAGTAGCCAGTGACATGCCTCCTTCTCCAAAGAAACATCTGTACCTCAGAGGTAAGTTATCGTGTCCAATTCTTGTGTGGTATGTTCTGTATTACGTTGCCAGATAGTTGTGGTAAAGTATTGTGGCTCCAGCATTGCTGGTAATTAAAAAGATAATCAATGTAAAAATTATGTACATTTTGTGTATGCTGATAATAGAAAATAGGTCTCCAGTAAATGCTGTAATGGCACACAATAATTACTTTTGATATATGAATGTGGTGATCGAGAGCACTACTTTAAATTATACATTCACATCTTTGGTTGCTCCACCGTCATCGGTTTGGTTCGAGATGGTCTGTGGTCATCAAACTCTTAAAGTCTAAACCACACCATAGACTGCAAATTAACTTATCTACACTGTATGTTATCTACACTTATCTACGCTGTAGAGAACGCCGTACAACGCTGGAAGAGAAAGATTTAATAAAACACTATTCTTAGTTAAAGAAACTAACTTTAAGCTTTAAGTATGGTTAGAAAAGATAAACAAAATTAACTAAAGTAAGTACATTTAGGAAAATTCTATCGAGATAGAAAAGGAACGCTTACAATAATTACATCATCTAGGTAGGATCATGAATCTGTATTAACATAATGTATTGTATAATAAGGGACTATTGTACAAATAGATTGTATTTTAAATCAAACGCTGATTGGCAAGTAAATAGGATAAGATTGTATACAACAAAGCTAAGGAACAATGTTAACAGACTAGGGTAAGAAGACGAACATTAGCTCAGAATGCCCTCTGCATCTGTCAAAGAATGTTTTTTTTTTTTTTTTTTTTTTTTTTTTTTTTTTTTTTTTTTCATGAGATGGAGATTATATCACCTGTCTTATTCTTGTTAGCCGCCATTGTTCTTGTAGTTGCTACGTAGTCTGCTTCATTCTTAACGTTATTATCAATGGGTAAATTCAGCAATTCCTCTCGAAATCAAATATATATAATAAAAATAACCATAGATATAATACCCCATCCCTAATAACTAATTCATTTTCATTTAGTTTTATATCTGCTGTCATAAGACGTAGTCTTTTGAGTCGCCTTTTTTGAACGATGTAGAAGTCAAGTGAATCAGAGCTATATAAGTCGGCTTCATTGAAGTCTTAAGTACAGCACTTACCACATGATAGTTAAGTAAATATGGAAATGTATATTTTAGAATGAATTTCCTTACAATGAATGTCAACTTATATCTTTTATATCATGTATAGCTTTGGCCTCTAATTCTACAAAGTAGACTAAATCTCATGAGTATTATTCTATAAATAAAGCTTTGGACTGCCAAATAGATTGCTAAACCTGTGCACAAACTGTGTTATTCATCAAATTAGGCTTCATCTCACAAGAAATAATTACTATTTCCTTAATTAAGTTCTATTAATTTTATTGAAAGTTATAACTACTATGAACAACCCCTTTTTAATTCAATAAATTTGACCGAATCTCACCAATGGAATTCTATAAACATCACTTTAAAAAAAAGACGATCATTAAAATCTAATGAAGTCATCATGACTCGTGGCATGTTAAAAGTGTTCGACAAATGATCGTATCTTTTTTCAAACTCCGTATTTTACACCCACGTTTCTATAATGAATAAATTAAGATCAATTTGTAGGCTTTTAAGTTAATTATTCTCAGGACTCTAAATTAAACTTTTATTTTTTGAAGTTGTTGCTAATTCCGATTAAAAGGAACTTGATTATCGAACCAAAATGTAAAAGTGCAATGGATACCTGCTGCTACTAATTTGGCCATTGGACCGCTTATGAGTCAGCTTGGACCAATCAACTAATTATCCTTCTTGATTATGACCGTTTAAAAAATAAATTAATTTTAATTTATGATATGATATGACAATGATGGGTATTTGATTAAACATAACATTTACAAAAACAAGTCAAATAATAATAGAAGAAAGAATGAAATATAATTTGTTTGATTGATTGTTTCGAGTGACGTAATTTTCTCTCATTTCTGTTATTATCCCTTATTAGCGTTGTAAAGTGTATTAGATTTGTCTTCTTGACACCTGTTAGATTTAAAACAATAATGTTATTGGTATATGTTTGCTAGAATCAAGTGAATAATTTTATCTAGAAGACGAAGTGACCACCTTTAACTTAGTTTATTTGCTTTCGAATTGACGTAAATAGTTATTTGTGCAATTAGTGCGCAAAATGGTACTTTGCTGCACTCGAGAAAAATATTAGAGAGAGCGAAAAGGTTTCTCGAGTGCAGCAAAGACACTTTAAGCTCGAGTTGCACATTGCACATTTCCTACTGTTAGTTTTTAATCTGTGTATAAAATATAAAGTAATAGTGTTCATCAACATGTAATATAATATCAACTAAACCAGCTGTTCTGTTTTTTAGCCTGTGTTGCCTTTTTTTNAACGACAAGACTGCAACAGACGCTACAAAATTTTACACAGACTTTTACACCATACATCTAAACTCAGCACACATAACAAATTACTAATTTATAACACCATAATTAAGCCCATATGGTCATACGGCATCGAACTCTGGGGTTGCACTAAGCGTTCCAACTCCTATCGAATCCAATCCCTACAGTCCAAAATCCTAAGAAGAATAGTCCACGCTCCTTTCTACGTTTCTAACTTTACCCTTCACAATGACCTTAAAGTCCCCTTTGTCCATGACCTAGCCAAATCTCGATACAAATCCTTCCACGACTCCATATCCCAACACCCAAATCCATTAATCCACAACCTATCATTACCATTCATTCCCGGAAATCCTCCCCGACGTCTAAAGAGGCAGTGGCCACGCGATTTATTAAACAATGTATAACTTCTAGATATATGTAATAATGCATGATAGTATCTGTGAGTACTGTTACTGGACAGTTCCTCACTTCATGTCAACACCATGTCATTCTAAAAACATACATCACTTTTGCTTATAACATGTAATTATGTAGTTGCAATATTCTAGTAAATAAATAAAAAAAATAAATAAAATCAAGCATTTTTTTGACACTTCGAGCTGCATTAAATGCGAGCAACAAATGGTACACAGATAAGCTTGCTTAAATTATTATCGTTTTGATTTTTTTTTCTTTACTAAGCCAGTGATTTTTTTTTTTTCTTAATCAGTTTGATCGTAGCCAAAGAAATAGAGAAATGTGGCGAGTGAAGCACACATGCGAACAATTTGTTCCCACACAAAACGTTTTTTCTTCTTTGTAATATTTAGGTCTGAGAGGACTTTGTTTAACTCCACGCAGATGGTTTTAAGGCCTTGTTAGGTTCGCATGACCAGTCACAACTACCCAGGTAATCGGATTGCATAAGATCGAATTTCGTACGGTCACGTTCGGTCACATTTAGTTCAGGTTATCATGTGTAGTTCAATTTACTTATGACATCGTTCGGTTTCAAACCCGTGGAAGCGCCTTATGGAGATTTGATGGGTCATATTCATAAACAAAACAAAAATAAGTTTTTAAAAAAGCAGGTATTAGCCCCTCTTGAAGGACAAAACCTTCTGCATACCGATTTTATTTTTTTATGTTGAGTATTATTCATGTTTATGTTTAAAAATATAGTTTTTTCTTCTTAGTAGATTAAGTGTTATTTCTCCACGCGTCTAGAAAAGTAATTCGCCGGGGATTGCTTATCTTTCGTACGGTTACATTTTATTGCCGGATTTTTATGATTTATTTGACAATAAAAAGCCGAAGTGCTAAGGGAGTGTGAAAAGGCGACGAAGGGGTCCAAAGTCAACAGTGCCCGTGGTGAGGCGTATTGACAGAAAGCTGGCCCAAGTCATGTAGCCTATTGACAGAGGGAAAGACCCTCCCTTTGGGCGGCACTTTTTTATCTCCGGTTCTTATTTGACAGCCGAATCTTCTTACCTGGGCTCTCTGACCACCGCCTTTTAACAGTCCCGTCTATCCTAACTTAGTAAATTAACCTTTTTCCATTCGGTTAGGAATACGGGCCGTTAATTACTAGTTTTCATCGGCCACCCTCGATAGTAGGATGGAATTCCGGATAGAATTTAGTATTAGATCTTTTTGAAATACGTGAGAAGACGACACCGGTGCATACTTGTAGCATTCCGTCGTGTGGAGACGGAACATATGGCTTCCCTATTTCACGCGTTATAATTTCTTCGCGGTGAAACAACTTCTCAAAGACGGTGCCTGAAAATATCGGATTTCTTCTGGTCGCGTGAACATGTCGGCAATTTTTTTTGGCATAAAAAATTAATTAGATTGTCGGCGTTTGTGATTAAGTTCGTGCTGCATTTTCTGTTTTCCTAAATTTTTGGTCCTGTGTTGGTTACATTTAATTTTTCTTATCGATTTTGTCGGTAAATCATTTTAATTTTTCCTTCACGCTAAAATTCAAGATTAAGAGCATTTGATTACGGAAAATCTTACCAAATTAATATATAGTAGTGTGAAACATGTTTTCTTTCTATTAGGATCAAATCCTAATATTTTAGTTTCGGGTTTTGCCTTCAAAAACTAAACCATTATTCTCTTGGCCGTACTTACTATTATATTATTTATTATTAAATCTTTATCATGATATCTCCATGTCAAATTAAATATATCAATAACCATATAAATAACCCTCGAAATACGCTTTAGCAAGCTACGAAAAGGATTTCTTCGGTCATAATAATTAAATTTTTTTATACATTATTATTTTTATACTAAATGAAGGAGAAAGGTGTGCATATTATCCTTTAGTATCTTGGATATGAATGTATTTGGTTCTTTTTAGGGTAAAATGGCTCCTTTGGAAACGTGATAAAATATATTTGTGATCTATATTTCAATATAGATAGAAATAAAAAAAAATGTTACTATCAGTTAGCAATTGCTCGCAGAAATAGAAGAAATGTTTAGTTGTGAAGTTCGCAACATTTTTCCTTTTTGAAGGCAAAAACGTTTAACCTGTGTACTAAATTTAAATCTCTCGATGCAAAAGGTCGAGGGATATGATCCAAGAAATACTAAAAGCATTAAGGTTTCTAGGATGTCCTCGAAATCCTAAAATCAGGCTTTCCTTAAACTCGGCTTATCCGACTCGGTGAACTCGCGACGCTTTAAAAAGTTTTAGATAGGTACATAGAACATAAAACATATTTTGTCTTCTATACTATATTTTTCATATTGATAATAAAATTGTGCTTACTTAAATAAAGAGGCAGATCCTTCGGATAGTAAACGAAACATATAAGAGAAATTACTGAAAATTATTTTTTTATAGTAAAAGTTTTACTCTAAAATAGATTTATAACTGATTATCATTTGCTTAATAATTTTAAGTGATCTTTTTCTATCTATCTCGATCCCTAAAAACATACAAATCTATAGTTTTGTTAATTTTTTTTATCAGGCTTTGGGACTGGTTAGATATTAATCTAAATAGTATTTGATATCGTCTAAAACATTTTCAAATATCAACATAGCTTTCTAAAACCAAATAACTACTGTTGACAATCAATTCAAGCTCTATTGTTTCTATTGAAGCCTAGTTTTTTTATGCATCCTAATATCATAAGTACGACACTAATTATTTACCCATTAGTGCTTCTATTAATTTTATTTATTAGTTTTAATTACAGACTTAAGATAGTCGTGTTCATTGCAACACGACTTAATTATCATGTAGACAGGAATAAGTCACTTTTAATATGTTGACTGAAATAAGGGTACATTGTATGCATGGAATGAATATTAAATCCTTGCATCTCTATTCATGTAATAATTCAACTAAGAATGCCCTGGAAACATTCCGCTCTAAAAATACCACTTATTATTTTAGTCTTTTAGAAATATGTCTTTTTCAGAGGGAACATCATAGAATTTCTTTTTACACAGCTTTGGTTAAAATAAACTAAAAGCCTAGACATTTGCAGTTTAAAAATTGCCAAGATGATTAGTCTTGACTACTTCATTTTTATTACCTCGCATCCATCGACTCCCTTTTGTCTAGAGTTCCTTTACATTATTTTATGACTGAGTCTGAGACATATATTATATTTTGTCAATATCACACCTTCTAATATTATTCAGTCGAAATGAAGTTGAAATTTTGTGCCTACCTGCCAATAGCAAATAAGTTACTCGTATTATTTTATACACTTGATTATTTACTGTTAATCCATCCAGAGGAAAGAAAATATTTGATAAAGGCCGGTTTTGACCACATTCATTTGCGATTTTCAATTGAGTAGTTATTTTATTTAAACAAGTCTTTTGTAAATTTGCAGATATTATTGCAAGATAAAAAGAACTTATTTATATAATAAAATCGTAAATTTGAAACCTGTCAAAATAAAGATTGTAAATATGGGACATGCCAAAACAAATAAAATAACTTTCCATACAGCACAATTTGCTGAAAACGAATTATATTTTGCTGCAAGATGGATAAAAGTATTTTTAAAAAATGCATAGCCATCGTGTTCTAGGCTATTCTAAGATTTTCAAATGTCAAGTTTCAAATGTATGATTGCAAGATTTGTACTGAACAAACAAACAAAAAAACAAACAAGAAAGCAAGCTAATATAAACGTAGTAACGTAGATTAACTTCAATAGTATCAAGTTTACTCTTAGAGTTCTTATTCAGTTAGAATGTCGAAATAGGAAACTTGGTTACAATTGAAATATAATAATTATTATAATGTAAACATGTTCTTTTTTTTTTTTTAAAAAAAAGAAAAAAAAGTCAGTTATAAATTACTTGAAAACATTTTTAAAAATAATAGTCGTAAATATAAAACAAAATAGTGTCATAATTATTTCTCCAAAGGCGCTTATATATGTTAAAAAAAAATGATATAGTACTACATACAAAAAGAATCAAAATATAGAACTTTTTTTTTGTATTAGTACTCGGCTTTTTTTGCTTTGAAGGAGGCGTATTAAACTAATCCATTAATGTGTAAAATCTCGTGCCGACGAAGTCAATAAGTTGAACCCGAGAACAATAGCTCATATCTCTAAGCCTTACATGAAGCTTTCTAATTACTCGAAGGAAGATAATAAATGATTCTAAGGCCTTAATGTCCGGATAAGGTTTTCAGTTAGCTAATGATTAATACTTGGGAAGAGACAAAGCAATTAACATTTAGGATTAATCGGCGCCTCGTGGTCACTGATTATCAAAAAATGTTTCAATAGCACAATAGTTTTACAGCAAATTACTTTATCTTCTTTGTACTTCTAAAAGAGTACTGGAGGCTAAATTAACGTGTATTCTAAACTTATTGACATTCATAACTTAAATTAAACATGATTTTTTTTTTTCTGGGAGACGCAAAAAACGACATGGAAGGTATGAGCTAACAGGAGGTAACTCTGTTTTCACTTTTGTAGTACTATATTTCTCCAATAGGAGCGCTGAAGTCAATATTTTCTATAAAATGATACCAGAGCTCCTATCGGATCAAAGCTGAATTAATTTTGAACATATTGATGATTCAAAATTTTTCAATGATGTGGAGAGATTTTTTTTTAACCTTTCTGCCTCGGGACATTAAAGTGCAAAATTTTATAGTCTTAACGCCTATTGATTTTAACGTTTAAATTAAAAAAAAAAAGATCCCGAAATTAACTTACAAACATGGTACTTACAATCGAGATCATTTCCAAAAGGAAAAAAAAACTTTGTTTAAAAGGTATTGTCTAAAGTATAAAAAATTAAAAAATACAATGTTTCAAATGCATTAATTAAAATACCAGACCGTGTATAATAATATATTGTTTTGAAACATTATAATAGTATAATTATTTGAATCTTCGTCTTTTGAACTGTGAGGTATTATTTACTAAATAGCTTTAGCACGCTGATAATGTTACTGGTCACTTTCTTCTAGTTTTTCTTTGGCGGCAAAGATGATGTAGGGTCAGACAGACCACTTAACGAGGGCAAAAAGAATGCATAGGGAAAATTTAGAATAACATCCTTGTGCCAAAAAGGTAATGTTCAATGGCAATACCTGGTTTTCTATGATTATTTTTACTTTTTAATTATTATTTGCTAAATCGGTTTTAGGGGTGGATTTTATCCTTCCAATTTCATATATATATTATGATTTTTTTCCCAACTAATTTTAATATTCAAAAAAGGTGATAAGCACAATATTGAGAATTATAGGCCTATAAGTTTGCTATCGATGATTTATAAAGTTATAATAAAAGTAATTACCAAAAGAATAGAAGAAAAATTAGTTCTCGATGTTGGTATTTCTCAGACTGGAGGCAGAAGAAACTTTTCTACCCTTGACAATATTTTCGTCATTAGGCAGCTCATTAGTAAAGCATACGAATATAATTTTCCACTTATCCTTATCTTTATCGACTTTAAAAAAGCATTTGATTCCGTGTATAGAAGTTACATCCTAAAAGCTTTTGGAGAAACAGGTATGGAGGACGAATACACGAAAACACTAGAATATATTTACAACGGAGCAATTATGGAAGTTAAATTAGAGGAAGAACGGAGGGAAGTAAAGATAAATAGAGGAACCAGACAAGGAGATGTACCATCAGGAAAAATATTCATTAAAGTATTACAGCTGGCGTTTAGGGGGCTAGAATGGGAAGGACTAGGTTTAAGAATAAACGGAAGATGGCTGAACAAGTTGGAATTTATGGACGACGTTGTCTTAATCGCGAAGAATAAAAAAGAAGCGGAAATAATGCTAAAAGATGTGATAGATTGTACACGAGCTATAGGTCTCGAGCTAAACAAGTCCAAATCCAAAGTAATGGCTGTAAATATTGACCAAGAGGAAGCAAAGGTTCAAGTAGAAAGTGAACTGCTTGAGGTCGTAGATAATTACATTTATCTTGGAAGCTTAATTTGTAAGGATATAGACGGCCAGGATAAATATGTCAGTAGAAGAATAACAAGCGCTTGGAGAGCTTATAATAAGTACCGAAATCTGTTCCGATCCGATGTAAGTATGATTAACAAGAAGAAGCTTTGGTCTATGTGTGTACTACCAGTTCTGACCTATGGTACAGAGACGTGGACTCTTAAAGAAGAAGTTGTCAGGAAACTTAGAGTGGCACAACGGTCGATGGAAAGGAGCATGATAAAAGTCACTAGGAAAGATAGAAAGAGAAATAGCTGGATCAGACAACAATCAGGATTAGTCGACGTGGGAAGTGTGGTTATGGAAAGAAAGTGGAGTTGGGCTGGTCATATTGCCAGGACAAAAGACGATCGATGGACCAAGACGTTAATAGATTGGCACCCACCGGAGTTAATAAGGAGCAGAGGAAGACCAAACAAAAAATAGGACGAAGAAATGAGAAAAGTTTGTGGAGGAGTCACGTGGCAAAGGGTAGCCAATGATAGAAAAGAGTGGGAAAGGATGCAGAAAGTGTATGTAGATGATTGACATTTTAACAATTAATGGAAAGAAAGAAAAAAAAAAAGTATGGTGTTTATATATGTCTAATATGTGTGTATATGTATGTATGTATGCATGTATGTTTGTATGCATGTATGTTTGTATGTGTATGTATGTATATAATATATACAAACTCGTATTATGTAAAATATTATGCCAACAATTTAATAAAAATAAATTAATATAAGATAAATTTATCGGAGAAAATCTAGTATTTATGTTACAAGTATTTATTTCGTTTATTATTTCAATATGTTATAAGAAGATTATTTATTGTTTATATTTTAAAAAGTAGAATATTTATTGTTTATGCAACTCTAACCCGAGACCGGGTCCACGGCCTAGGCCGATTTGCTACTGTTTAACTTGAAAATGTATTGTGTTGTTTAACATAACAATTGTATATTGTCGTAGCAATAAATGGATTATTATTATTATTATGATTTTAAGAACAATTGCCATTATATGTTTCTGCCAAAGGACACAACAGTATGAGCACAACAGCTGTACTTGGACACCGATAAAAAAATATTTATACTTCTGATTGATGGATAGTGATAATAATGAACTGGAATTATGGTGGACATTTGACAGAATATAATATTACGTGTAATTTATTGTGGTGTAGGTGTTACCATTAATTCCTTTCATCCTTAGAAGTAAACGATATGCTTAGGTGTCGATAAATCACCAACTAGGGAAAGATCAAAACACGCTTTTAGGATTTAAAACAAGTTTATATGGTCCATTAATGATGTTTTCTTGGTAAGAATTAATAGCCTACATTAACTCCTTTTTGTCACTACTTATAAACTGGTGATTGAAGATGTAAATTATAAAACATTTTCCCTACATGGTTGGTACCACAAACTGTTTTTTTTAAAGGGTCTTATTTTTTTAAGCACCACTTTAACTACGTTAATACATGTAGTATCATTAGAATTTTAACGTGTTTATTATGTCAGTTGTCATTATTTTGTTGGGTGCTCTTACAAGTGATAATGTTTAATGTTATATTAGTGGTATTATATTCTTCTTAAAGTCTTTTCATTTTAGCCCGAGCTTAATGACAGCACTTTAGCAAATATATGCTTAGGGCAGATAGTTTTGGTCTGAGACGAAGCTATGTTACATCTTCATCTCTACCACATGGTCGATTTTACTTCTGGCATAGAATGTCTGTTTGAGAAGAGTAAACTAAGAACAATTTCACTGATGACAAGGTTCTTCATTGTTGGTCGTAAAGTTAAGGAAAAAAGGTTTTACGTTTATTTTTTTTTATGTCGGCGTCGTTTGAAGAGACGAGATAAACAGAAACAACCCAAAGCACTTGAAGATTTGACTACTTGAAAAAGATCCGAGAATTGTTTCTCTATAATCTCTAACATTATTGCTTTACCCTTTGTAAGATACGCTTTTTTCATCGCTCTCATTATAAGATAGACTACCTTAATCTATTTATGTACTAACTTAATTAATCTATATACAAACTCGATCTATAATCATATAGTAAAGAACTATCGAAGAGGAATTTTGATCAGTATGTTGTCAAACATAAGTTTTATTATTAAGACCACTTTCTTCAGTATTGTCGGTGCGTTACTTACTGCTTTATCGATAGCTAGCCGGTTCCCTACTTGTCGGCATACTCTCAGTTGAATCTTGCAGAAACAGTTGCGCTGTCACGAGATTATGTCGTCATCAGAAGAAGATACAATTATAGTGAATTACATGTATATGAGTTTGCGTAGAAAAAGAATGAAGCACTGGCGACATCCGTACATTGCCAAAAATGTGAATTGTAGATTATTTGTTGCGGTCCAATAAATTTCAGTTTATGATGTAAAATTCCAAGCTACATATAAGATGACAAAACAAACATATAATTAGCTCCATTTGCTAGGTTTGCACATAATTAGCTAGGTTTGCACCGTACTGTGCCGAAGATTATCACAAAACAAAATACACGATTTAGGGAATGTATTTTTTGCGCATGACACCTTGCGGACCACGCTCGAAAACTCGAGCCATTACAGATTGCACGTACCGACTCGCAGTATACCGATCCCTTCCTGTACCACTCCCAAGTCAGGGAGATAAAAATTTATTGGAAATATATATATCCAATATATTATTTAATATATTGGATTATCAAATATATGAGATTAAAATGAAGGTGATCGGTATTGAATCTGTACCGAATCGGTACAGAGCGTTCCGAGTAAAACGATGCCTCACCGACACGTCAACGTCAGGTAACGCCCTTTACTATCTTTGCATCTAATCAATTCTGTATCGCAGATAATTAAACCAAAACCACTCACTGAATTTGTTAAAACTAATCTGCTTAAAATGTTCCTATTTGTTTAGACAAATACATGTATTACCTTTTTTTATTATTTACTTTAGGAAATAGAGATGCGATGCCTGATCTTTTCAGTATTTGCGTTTTCCTGTGCATAAAGGTATATAGTATTTGTGTCTGTAATATCTTTGTTCATTAATATAGTTAAAATTGAATAATTTGGTTTTATAAGTTTGGCACAAATGTCCGTTAGATCAAAGTTTATGGCAATCCTTTTGTGCTCATGTCTTTTAATTTAATATTTTTATACGTAGGAGCCAAGCTAAAATTTGTGATTATATCAGCATATTATTCTACCCATAGCTTATCTGATAACTGTGTTTATGTCATTATAAAGGGTTTTTATTTTACATTTAATCAGTGGCTTTGAAAAATACTATCTTCAGTAAAATACTTGGATATGTTATTAGTTCGAGTCTCTTCTAATAACTACGATATTAGATATTACATTAATTATTATTATCTTATATAAAACTTTAATATATATTTATTCTCTTATAAGTCAAAATGTCTCTAATTTAAATAAAGCGGTCAGATGATTAATTCCAATGATTATCTGGGATATTAACTACCTTTGACTGAGTATCGGGATTATTTTTGGGAGAAGAGGCCACATGAAAGGTTTGTTAGGAATCGGTAGGGGAAATAAAGGGGCTGCCGATCCACTGTAAACAAATCACTGGCTCACGTGAGGCCTCCGTCCGACTAAATAAGCAACCTGCCCTTTCTTCTAGATCCTATTGAGAACAGAATTCCCTACCGTTTCGTTCCATTGACCTCTTACTATTTTCTACAGATCGGATCGTCTTGTCCAACCCCTTTTTCTCGAATCCTCGGAGAACAGAGACCAAATTAAACGCTGACTTCCCTTCTGGAGTCTTTTTTGTAAAATCAAAAAGACCCCTTACAACTTAACAAAAACTTCCTGCAACACGACACGAAAAAGATTTTGTATCACTCTTTGCCTTTAAACGGATTGATTCACGTGTGCACTGGTAAAGGTAGATAGACGAGACGCAGTTAGTTCTAAATAAAGAATGTTTACAATGTTTATTCTTTGATGCATCATCCTGAGTCGATTCAACCGACGTTTTGTGGAATTAACTCTAAATTATAAAAACTCCAAGATTAAGTAACCCGTTTGTACTATTTTTATTATCACTCAGACAATAATGAATTTTAGTTTCACTATTAACTCTAGTTTTCTCTTCCAGTTTCATTAACTAAAATTATTATCCTCGGAATATCAACCAATTGACTAAAAATATGAAATAATTTTGCTGATATACAACATGCTGGTTCAACATGATTTAATGATAGTTAAAGTAAAGGAAATTAAATTAGTGTCCATAAAAACTGAATATCGTCTAATAGGCTCAATTACTCTTTTTAAAAATTTAAACTAGCTTCTCCTCGTAGCATTTAAATATATTTTATTGATTGCAAATTTGTTTTTCTGGGGAAAAGTTAAAAGTGTTGGCTGAGGTTAGTTGGCCGCTGATGGAGATGGCGAAGGTTAAGAGAATGAGAAGCTTAGCAGGAACCTGATGTTTTGGACGCGTGTTAAAACACCGCTTTTAATTTGAAACAGATTAATTATTCTTCCACGTATTAAACGAGGGCCTTGTGAAAATAACCATAAATTACTATTAAATTTCCGCCTTCATTACTTATTCGCTCGATCAAAGTCTTACTAGATGAAACCGTTTTAAAGTTACGACCGAGTAGTTTGTTTTGGTTGACGCCTCGGACGTGTCTCGTGGAGGAGGAGGAGTATAATAACAAATGGTGCTTAAGTGATGGAAATTATAAGTCGGGACGTCGCGAGTCGGCTGGTCCGACTCTTCTCGGCCGGCCCTCCTCTATTACCGGGACCCCTTCGAAAACGATCGGCTTAATAAATTACACGGTCCCGCGGACCGATATAATTTAGACATCATAAATGACACCTTCGTACACCGGCGTGCAATTTAAAACGATTTTGACGTCTTGTATAAGTAATTTAAAGCCGCCCGACCTTATCTACGAGTATCTCCGGATGAAAAGCCTTCGAGACCCCCAGATGGTATCTATAAATATTTCGACGGAAGACAATTGTGTAGAAGTGTTGTACGGAGGTGGACAGAAGGAAGAGAGTTTGAATACATTATCATAGAAATTAATTGGTACCGTCAAAGAAAGGTCAACAGTATGGTATAAGAACGTTGGAGGTCTTAGAAAGCATTAGTGCCCACAATTAGGGGATTAGTGCCCACAACCTCGGACTTGCTTCTGCCATTCTCCACCGAATCTTACTACCTGCTTCCAACTTACTTTATTTGTATAAGCCTTCTGAAAATATCATAAAATAGGTCATGATTTAAGATTATTCTTTGTAATCCCCTGGCAATTTAAGAGGTACTAAATCTAGATTTAACTGTAGTTTCATGGAAATTCAAAGATTATGAACTAACTTTTAAACTTTACAAGTAACGTTTCACTTTTTTCGCACCTTGAACACTCTGAAATAAAAGAACAGATTTCCTCCTTCATGTATTAAAAATAGAATCATATATTTTTCCATTTTATTATTTGTTAAAACATGCTTAAATGCAGTTACAGCCTTCTTTGCTCATTTATGTTTTTATTTGTGGATTCATTTTATTATAAAATAAATTAAATTATTCATGTGCATAAGGACGTGAATAAGATTATCACGCAGAGTACGTGCACGTTTCTATTAAATAAAAAAAAACCGTATGCCGTATTTTTATATGATGCATATCATGTATGCTTCAAGCGTGCACTTTTTTCGTTTGCTTCACTTCATGAAGTAACTAGAGTTTAAAACGGATTTATGTAAAAAATGAAGAAGAATAAAACAAAGAAACCCTTTAAATATTTGTACTATATTGTCCAATAATTTTCTCACTTAAGTACTTCAAGTGTATAGCGTGACATTATGTTTACACTGCGCTCTTTAGACACAAAACTGGTCCAAAATGTCTCAAAGTAGGACTTAAATAAATAAATAAACAAATATTTGATTTAGTATTGGCTAAAGTCACCTCTTAATAAAATTATAATTCATTTATCCGCAATGATCATTACACCTTAATTATAAGTAAAAGGTAAAAATATTCATATATCGTTGTAGTAAATTGAGTTATATTCAGGTCTAGAAAATTTATGAGTTTTTATAAATAAATTAGGGGTAATAAAGTTCTGCAATAAATAAATTTTACAGAAAAACTGTTTACTAAATGTGTTACTAAAAAACTGTTTACTAAAAAATGTTGCTAGATCTTATAAGCTTATGGGAAAAAATAATACTCATTGCACTACCATTTGAAGTGGCTGTCATCTTGATTTTGTGGATTAACTAATTAATTATTATTGGAGAAAATATGAACCCACAACTTAGTGCCTTGCTCTTAAGTACTTTCTATAGTACTGCGAACGAGTTCCGAATTCAAGGTTAATAATTTTGTCATCTCATTAAGTGTTATTAAGATTCTTTTGATCTATACTTTAGTGGCTTGCAAAGAAATGGCATAGGTTTTTAAGACATTAAAGTGTTTGTCCAATCCTTTAATTTGATCATTCAGAATGCTGTACTACCCGTATTTTTGGTACCTTACGGTGACAGTGCCTAGAAGTGCCACAAGATTTTGTTTCGCTATAAAATAAAACCACTTAAAAGAAATTTTAAGTTCTGCCTTTGAGGTAAATATTACCTGCTTCTTTCACAAGCTCAATAACATTATAAATAAGTGTGCTTAGTAACGTGAAACTCACTTAATAGCCGAATTTGGGAAAGTAGCTTAGGATTCACGAATTTTTAGTCTTGTCCAATCCATAGAAAACTTATCATTATTTACCTACAGTAGAATTTAATATGTTGTTCAATTTAATTGGAAATATTTTAATATTTCTTTTCTACAATCTTAGTCAGTCATAAAACGATTGTAGCACAAACACCGTAGCGCCATCCAGATTGTAAATAATAGAATATAAGTTTTAAATTTATCAAAGGTTTCAGTTACCAATGATTCTAGCAACAGACTAATTTGGTTTGAATTGTTATTGTGCAATGAGTTAAAACATAACTTAATATCTTAAAGGAGAGTAAGCTAATAATTATAAATCATATTTTAACTACCTGGAATGAGTTAACAAAAACATGTTTTAAGGGACAATCGATGTTTTAAGATTTTCAAAGAGGCTGTGTTCAAGAAGTTTGAAACGGTTATTTTACTGCTGTGTGTAGATGATTGATTTATTGTATGTTGAAGTTGAGATATCATTATAATTACCAATCTTTCTACACGCTTCGGTTTGTTATTGTAAATGTGTTTTGTCTCTTATTATAATAATTATCGGCTACCAGATAAATTTTCTATAGCATCCGAAATTAGCATATTAACGCTAAATATTATTGAGAAATTATCAACCTTTTCACGGTGCAAAATTTAAATCCTTTTAATAAGCCTCGGCATGAAAAAGTTTAGTCTCTTTCTTTCTAACATCCTTTCTTCTCTGTCTATCACAATATTAATATAATATATTTTCAAATGCAATTATATTGACATATGTACAGATGTCAGTGTAATATCATAAAAGGAAAAAATTGTTTTAAGCAAAAGCGATATATTTTGAGTAAAAGAAGCGTGCAGCTGTGCGCCGACTTCAAGCCCATAATATTTGAATTCATTCTATAATTATCATAAATATCTGTGCTGGGAGGCTTGAAACTTGACTTTTTTACATTTACCTCCCATCCCACATAAGGAATAAATTCTTGAATGACTTGTTACAGAACCTGTCCCGCCTGATGACTCATATCGGCTCGGGTAATTACTTGGTTTTATTGTTAATATTATATCATTATGTCTTTGAAGGTGCCTCTTTGTACCCGGAGCAATATATATAAATATGTATTTATATTATGAAAGTGATTAACTCGGTTATTACAATTAATTATAGGGTCATTTATTTATGGGCCACCCGGGACGGAGTTTTTTAGCTCCTCCGTTTAGACCCTATGACTCCGAAATGCTTTATTTATCTGTTTCCCATATTTTATTTCCTTTAGTCCTTAAATTGTCCTTGATTTCTTTTCTCTCTTTTCGAAGTAATTATATCGAATCTAGATGCCGCGCCTTATAAATAATGCTCTATAGATTTTAAATTATCTCGGATATTCGGTAAGTCGGCGAATGTGCTTTGTGTCGAACTTTTATTTTTATTAATAATTTACAACAGGCGATACTTCATATACCTTTCAGCTTAATGTCCCTTCTAAGTCCAGTTTTTACGGCGATACAAAATGTAACATGTGCAGGTTTCGAACTAATTTTATTTTGCGTGGATCTTTTGTTCTAAATTATTAAGCAGGTATTAATTAAACTATGTCATGCAGTAACTGGCTAAACTAGCTTTCGACCAAAGTATGTAGCTCTGTCTAGTGGTGCGGCATAAATTGACAAGAAGACAGAGTAATTTGTCGCTAGATCTTGTTATTTTTAATACGAAATTGCTCATATATTTTAAAACATTTTGAACATCTATTGATTTCGGTAAAATAAGGTATTTGCTTTGTACAAGTATACAGTAGTATGAAATTAAAAATAATTTTCATAACAGTAATAATGGTAGATACAATAATAATTATTATTCAGAATTTTTACTTATAGAATAATAAATAATTATATTGATTATGATTATTATTACTTATAGCACAAAATGTGCCCCCTTACCCCCTTTTTCGTAGCACAAACA
>KZ651045.1:710978-722470 GCA_001010745.2 Gerris buenoi
CTGTGTATCTACAAGTCTCTTTTAATTTAAACTTTTCTTTCATTTATATAATTCTTTAAATAAATAATATCATGAGTCTTTTATCTCTTCAATATTGTCAAAAGTTGCCACTTCACCTAACATCAATAACTGATTAGCTGAAATGGAATTTTGGGAATAAATTATTGGTTATTATAGAAAATCATGCAATATAATTTCGGGTTGTTCGTGGTCTCTTAAAACAAACTGCAACCTCTAATATAAATATATTCTTTTATTTATTTCTCATATTCATTGAGATGACAAACATGTTCTCTAGAAATTATCCGCATACATAGGTGTATTTTTTGATGGTGTCGAAAAGAACGCAATGAAAAAAAAAAAAAAAATGGTAGTACATACTTGCATATTAATAATCTAGGTTTTCCCATTCAAAAGTCGAGATGGTTTTAGTGTATACATGATAGTTAGAAGGGCAAACTCTTGTTTATTTCTCACATTGACTGTTTTAAACAGTTGGGCACTCTGTAGTTTTAGGCTTCTGAGTTCAAAATGAGTAGTTATAAGGTCACCTGGGCCACCCCTCACTTCTCCTTCTTTTGCCACCTAGCCCCACTACTTGAGTCTTATGGCCTCACCTGTACTCTAATGTGGGCTATCCCCCACCTGGAATCTCCTTTTGATAGTCACCTTGGTGATTACCAGTGCAAAGCTTATAACTCCCGTACGTTATCCCCCACTACCTTTTTACGCACCTGTCTTGACCCGATAGGTGCGTTCTGTATCCACCACCGTTTTATTTCTCCGTACAAAGTTTATCCTCTGCACCTATTAATACCGAGTGATAATTTACTCAAATGTTTACTAGAAATAATGAGCTATGTAATAATAAAATAATGAGCTATGTAATATATCCAAGAAATGTAATAAAAGGATTCCTATTTGCAACACCGTGGGGGGCTGGCCAGGTCAGGACCTCCTGACTACTAACATTTTAACATGCTAAACCGCTTATCTTCTGTATAATATATACCTGCCTGGTAATTATCTGAGTTTGATTTCCAGGAAGAAAAGGTTAACAGGTATTAGGTCTTCTTATGTATGAGGAATTTGATGTTGTATAATTTTTCTCATTGTTGTACATGTATTATAAATTATATTTTGATAGCTATAAACATGACCAAGGAAGCACAGTTTTCACTGTTAATTTGATTATGATCTCATTGATGTCCGAATTACACTCCTACAATTTATATTTTTCATATTTCAATTTGTTGTGGGTCTGAGATTACTATTGAAGTACTCAATGCTCTCTCTATACCTATTTACCTATTTAGTTCTCTCTATTTACCTTTAAGACGGTTTCATTTACAAAAGCCCTTCCCATACTAGCTCATGATTTGATACGTCTCTTAGATTGCCTGAAGTGGCTAAAATATATCCTTTTCCGAAGAAAATTATGATTGTCTGGATCAATAACCGCGTATAATATAAAGGGCTTTGTTCCAGGCAGTTGGTAATGGAGTGAGACTAGCGATTGAAGAATGCCAGTTTCAATTCAATATGAACAGATGGAATTGCAGCACCTTTACCAACACTACATCGCTTTTCGGACAAATAACTTCTATCAGTGAGTGGCTCTTATTTTAAACAATATTGATATTTTTAATATCTTAATTAATCCCGTTTATCATTTGAACTTAAACAGTTTAAAATTGAACCTTCAAATACATTGAGTTTTAATTTATACTAGTAAATTCATTAAAAACACAATGAATAACTACACACATATTATACTTTAACTATTTTGATTTAAAATTTTGCAATTTTAAATAATAAACATAACGCATTTGAGTATGTCAATAGTTATAATACTAAATCATTTACTTGGTAAATCAACCAAATTGAACTGACGGAGGTCTAAGACAAGTTACACAACTCCCACTTACATTGCACACCTTATTTTACATGACCAATTACTTTGTAACAAGTTTTCTATAAATTGAAAAACATTGCTATGAATTCATAAGTGTGTATCTTACATGTTTCAGGCATAATTGATGAACAAAACAAGGTATAAATGCAAGAAACTTTTAATTGACATGGAGTTCTAGGTCTCCTGGTGGTGACAACGTCTAACTGTATTAGTGTTCCGACGTTTTTCCTCTTATGTTGGATACATCTTCAAGGTTGTAGATCATTAGATAGTAACAACGTTAACTAGCTTTTTTCATAAATCAACATGAACAACCCTGATGATGCCTCCAGCATAGGAGTATAGGAGGTGATAAGTCGGAACCCTCATCCAAAATAACGCGATCACCACTGAAGGACCTTGAACTCCATGATGACATCAACCACAGAAGCCTAATGCTTGTTTTATTTTAGAGAGTCGTGAAACAGCATTCCTCTATGCGATTTCATCGGCCGGTGTTGCTTATTCTGTGACACGTGCTTGCTCCAGAGGCGAGTTGACAGACTGCAACTGCGACAGTAGAGTTAGACTTCGAAAACCACGACGAAACTGGCAATGGGGTGGATGCTCTGAGGTATGTTGTAACATATCTCATATGTTGTGAAAATTTTATATTTTTATTAATTTTCATTATTGTAACGGTTAAGATACTGTGAGGTATTGTTATATTCCTCATATGCTATGATATTGTTACTGTCTTCTTTTATTAAATAAGAGTAAAAGCGTTTATTGTGTTACAGGATATTCATTTTGGTGAAAAATTCAGTCGAGATTTCGTAGATGCACGAGAGGATACTGATACCGCTGAGGGATTGATGAACTTGCATAATAATGAAGCTGGAAGAAGGGTTAAGTTTTGCCTCAATTACATGAAACTAAATTTGTTAAATGATGGTTTTATAGTTACTTTTGGTCATTTGGTGGTTTTGGTCATTTTGGTGGTGTAATGAACTTTTTAAATGAGGTTCTAAAGAGACTAAAAGATAGACTCAATATGTATTTCCTAATTAAAGCTTAAATAACCTGCTTTAGATATTCGTACCCCCAACACTATGCTAAAGATTTGATCTCCTGTCCCCTTTGATTAGTGCCTATTAGTAGTAGCTAAGAATAATTTAATGTAGGTTTGGAATTTAAGCAATAACCATGTTGGAAGCGACAATACGTTCTCCAATCCCAGGATATTGCTGTACTATATATCTATAATTTACCAAAACCCCTATAATACATAGATAGATAAAATCTTAAACAGTGAATTGATCAATTTCGCGAAATGATAAGTTAGTGCTGAGGGTAGGATTAATAAAACGAGTGTGTATATTAAATTTCGATTATTACAGTGTTTGTACGATTTCGATTATTACAGTATTGTAAGATTTCGAACAGAAAAATATACTATATGCTAGGTTGAGCGTTTTTAACCGACTGGTGGGCCTAACCCAGGCAGACAGTAGGGCATCCAGACAAGGAGGGGGAACTTCCGACCCGCACTCTCGAAGAGCTTATGAAGTCACTGCAAGTCTTAAGATATCCGCCCACCTTGAAAGGACACATTTCAAAATAAAATGTATAATGTTAAATAATAAAAGCTCGAAATAACAAAAAATAACGAATATTAAAAAATGTATAAAAGTGAATAAATTATAAAGTCTCCCTTTAATCTTCTGTAAAGAGTGGGCTAATGCGATTGGTTGTACGCTTCCTGGTGTCAGGAGGAGTTCGGTCTGTGACGACTCTTACTGTTCCATCTCGATCAGAGTGAAGTTGACTGATGTGTCTTTGAATACCATTTTAGAGGTAAGATTATTGGCTCTCAGAATGGCAAGCGAACCGTTTTGTAGGTAGGGTGGTCCAGAAGACAACTTTGGTCCACAAACTCGATGAATATTTCTACTTCCAGCTATCCCAAACGCGTTATTTATCGCGGTGATATTGTGGCCTTGCCGATAGGAAGGGGGTATTGAACTCCCCAAATGACAGTGAAGCATTTCCAACTATTCTTTTGTAATGGTATTTAAATTATTTATAATTATGAGCTTTAGGGAGGATAAAACACCAACAGTCATCTATATTAACTAGAAAATTATTCAATTTGTTTCGATTAGAATCACTCTTGAAATAAGATAAAAAATGGTTAATTAGTTTGCCTGCCACCCACCCTGAGGTAACCTGGTATGTCTAGAAAAGGATGGAGCTAATAGGCGTCGATTGGTCGATTTCATGTATGCTGTGTATCATACTGTCAATGGAATGGCTTCTCGCATGACCGAGTATTTTACCAGAATCGTATTCATTCTATGTTGTGAGGGGATCAAAATTGAGATTGGGATCCGCGCAGATTTCGATTAATTTAGATGAATTAAAGAACCACATGCGTAGTTCCATCCCAGAACGATTAGAGTAAGTATTAAGCTTATTTTCTATTACTATATCTTCTTCTGTAGAATTAACCACGGGCAGCATTTTATATTTTTTGTGTTCTATAATCTTAGTAGCCATGGGGAAATTATCGTGTTTATCATCAGCTCTTCCGTTTTTACAAAACCGACTGGTCTGGAGTTTAGAGTGTTCGATTCTTTTATGCTCAGGTGACAAAAACTACGAGTATCAGTTTTGAGTTCCTCTAATTTCCCAGTAACAATCCAACCTAAAACATTTTCTCTGAGGGATGATAGTCGTAGTCAAGCAAAGCACGACCCACGACTTGTTACCACGATTTTCGACGACTTCGATTAAAGTTGATGACAATAATACTACTGAATTCGATTGAGACACATGAGTTAACAACAATTGTTTATTAGATTGGTTGTATTCACGGGCATCTGTATTTAAACGTTCTTGCTTATCTGTAGAAGAGTTTCGATGAAATCATAGCCAAGTACTGTGTCCACCTTGGCAAACCTTACAAGCAGACGCGTTATGGATGCGTGACTTAGGAGACGATTCTGACATTTGATAAGACTTGCACTTTCGTAGAGCTTTGAAGACATTACAAGTCTTAACAGTTAGTTTTTGTTGATTTCGCTATAAGTAGGTTCCTAAAACAGAATGTTTCGATAGAAATAACTAAATTAAAGGCTTTGGATGTCTTAATATTATCATTGAACAGCCATACGATTTATTTTTTCTTCCACTTATAATAAAAGCAATTTATAAATGATAAATTTTCTATACTCTACGTTGCTTCTATTTTAGACAATATGCTTTAATGAAATCCCCAAAAAATGTACTTAATAAAATATCCCTTAATTAACATTTAAATTTCTCTGCAGTGCTCTGATAATGTACATGTTAATTCATTTTTTTATTTTTTTAAATTTCAGCTGATTAGATCAAGAATGCAGAGAGTGTGCAAGTGTCATGGCATGTCAGGTTCGTGCAGTGTCCGTGTATGCTGGCGCAAATTACCCCCATTTAGACTAATCGGCGACGCACTTACGTCACGCTACGAAGGTGCCAGCTTCGTCAAAATGGTGGAGAAAAGACGGCGCCGTATAAAGAAACTTCGTGCAGCTACTCGGGAGTTGAAACAGCCTAACCGCACTGAGTTAGTTTACTTGGACGATTCACCTGATTATTGCGAGAGAAATGAAACGTTAGTATAGTTTTAAAAATATGTGTGAGACTCTCACGCATTAGAAGTGAAACTTAAGTTCTAGAAAAAGTTGATTTTATGCATTGCTCTCTTTGCATTTGTTGAAGATTAAGAAATGGTTAAGTGGAATTTAATTTAAAAAAAAAAAAAAAAATCACAACATTTTAGTGAATAATAAAGAAACAACATTTACATATATATATTATATTATTATAATGTATGTAGTATTACGCATATATACTAATTCTGTGAAATGAAAAATCATCTACCTCCTAGGTGCAATGGTTAGCATTTATGCCTGCTAAATCAAAGGTTGGAGGATCGAGACTTTACAGGTAAATCAACTGCCGGCTTAAGTAGGCACCTATAAAAATCTTTCTCGCAGACGAGTCTCGACAAACTTCGTTACATAAAATTTCTTTTCATCCAAGCCAATCCACACCTAATGAAGTTTCATTTTAAAAAAAAAAATATATATTACATTTGTTAGTAGCTATCTATTTTACTACCACAATAATTACTACTCTACATTATAAAATTCCACAGTAGCTCATTGCTACCGTCTGTGCTTGTCACGAAGAAGGTTCTGGGGTTGATTCCCGGATCCGAGGAGGAGCCCAACGTTCGGTGTTAACCAAGCATCGTGTTATAAAAATGCGTGACTTAAGTGAAGTATCGCTGGTTACGAATGTCATATATACAGTTTATACATCTAATGGAATGACACGCTATAACCCCTTGTCCTCCATTGGGTTGTTCTTGGGTTGTTGCCCCACGGAATATTATTACTCAATTACAAACAGCCAAATTAACAGGTTCTCACTTTTAATATTCTTGAATAAATAATTTAGAAAACATGAATTATATGTATGGATGCATAGGTTTATTACAATTAACTTTTGAATTTGTAGGTAAAAAAATTATGCTCTTTAATACATTTTAGAAAGTAACATTAATCTTAGTCATGTTTCAAGTAAGAATTTTACAGTGTGCAATCTGCAATGCAAGTATGTATTACTGAATTGCATATACGTGAATTTTATTTATTTTGTTTTAACTTATTTTATTAATTTGCTTTCTTTTTTGTCTTAGCCTGGGAGTTCTTGGTACACACGGTAGAACGTGCAACCGTGGCAGTCAGGGAATAGACGGATGTAGGTTACTTTGCTGCGGACGAGGGTATCAAACCAAAGTGCGTGAAGTCGAGGAGAAATGCCGCTGTCATTTTGTTTGGTGTTGCAATGTCGTCTGTCAGATTTGCCGGAATAAGAGGGAAGAACACGTTTGCAACTAATACCCGCTCCTTTCTTCGACAAACGTTACAAAAGGAATATGTTTAAGAACTTACTTCCGAGCAACTTTGTTTGCCCGATTATAGAAAGTAGGCCTGATAAGTTAACCTATTACTAAATAGCTTATAATGCTATACTTGTCGTAGATCTATGATCTCAGATTTCGCCCGATGTCGGTCTCTCGTTATGGTGTCCGTAGAAAGACAGACTGCTGCTTGTCTTCATCTTTCTTTTATTCTATATTATTATTATCCTGTTCAGTGTGTTGCTTTTCAAGTATTAGGTTTTAGCGTCTCTCAAAATTCAACTATCACTCTAATTTAGTTGTTCATAATATAGATAATATCAAAACTGTTAACTGTCAAACATCGTATTTACCGGTTTTTGTCGTAACAAGATACATTATTTCAGAACGGCGTATATCTATGAAATAAAACAAACGTCTGTAGTGAAAAGTAAACTACATTAACCAGAGACATTGTTATTGATAAGAAACAAGAAAATATCATTTGAGACTGATAAGGACTTTTAGTCGGGGTAATCTTAGAAAGTTGTAAAAAGTATTCTTTAATCGTATGACAAATGTTTCATAAAGTAAACATTTAAACCATTATATTAAAATCTAGCGTTTTCAACAACTTAAATATAAGAAATAAATTCTTTCATCTCAGAGTAGAGCGTGCCCATTTCGGTCTCATTATGGTGTACAGACAGACATATTTCTTCTGGTCATATACATGTCATATAAATAATATTATATGCTGTTCCAAAATTTTAATTTATGGCAACTCTGACTTTAAACATGTCAGACATGTTTCATTTACGTTTATTCCAATAAAAATAAACATGTTGTAACATAGATATTTAATTAATTTGAAATATTAAAAAAAAAATAAATTAGCAGTTTTAAAATTCAAGTGTTTAACCTCGAATTTTTAAAACTTAGTGATAAATTTTCAGCTATAAACATATTGAAATTATTATAAGACTTAGTGATACATATGTGGTAATTGCATTCTGGGAGACACAAAAAAATAAATAAAAAAAATACAAGCATTTAATTGAGTATGAATTGTATTATGAAAATTATTTTCTTACTTACCTAACGTAACTTGTTCTTTTTACTACTAAAGATATAGTGAAGAAAGTTTAAAACAAAAATTCTTTATTTGTATGAGTGATAACAAAGCCTTTCATTTTCACATATTCTCTTAAATCAAGCCAAGCTTAGATAAGAGGGAGATTATCTTTTGACTAATTACATTGCAAATCAAATTAATACTTATTATGTGTCGATATTATTAGTTATTTTGTGTAAGAAAATGAAAAATTTAAAATTTTACTGATTAAAACTGAAATGTTAGTGAAGAAGTTAAATCCAGCAATAATATTTGACCTGACCAACATTGACTGTCTTAATTATAAATAGATTCCAACTCTAAACCCTTTTTGTTTTATTGTAACTTTTGTAAAACATATTTTACTAACTAATTTCATGTTTAAAACAGTTCATTTGGAATTAAATCAGTAGGATTTAATAAACCCATTTTCAACTTAAATAGTATCATCTTATAGATATTAAGCTAATTAGCTGAATTAATATTCTTCCTTTAATATGAATTCGCTCCTTTCAACTTTTAACTCTTTGAATCAACTCTAGATTCTAACTGAGGTTGAAACGTTACATAGATGTGCAATAGAATTCTTTTTTACATCATTGTTCGTTCGCAATCCATATCAAGCATCAAACGTTTATGAAGTGATATTAGCAGTTTGATCTAATTATTATGGATTCCAAAAAGATCAAGATAGTAAAGGCATGCGAATCTAGTAAAATGCTAAGAGTTTATTTATAAGTCTAATACTTACTTAATCTGTATTTATACGTTTTTTTTTTTTACCTAAATCTTTACCAAGTGAAAAATAAGCATCAATCCGAAATAGTACTCAGTGAGTTTAAAAACGAATACGGCATTATCACAAGGACATGGTGAATGCTTCCTGCTAAAAACGAGGTATGTGTAATAGGGATCTACAGCTATCTTGTAGTGAATAAATAAGAAGAAAATATGGCCATTAGAATTTACCTGTGAAGGTATATAATGGTTTAGTGCATTTTAGTTAATAATATTGAAAAGAAAATGTGGAGAATTAATACCTTGTAGACTGGTAAGAGTTGCTCCTATTAGTCTGGCACTTTCCATCCTAATGAAAGATGTTCAGGTGCAAAAATGACCAAAGCGTATAAAGCCTTAGAAAAAAAAAACTGTAGAGAACTATCATCTTGCAGAATGATAAGAGTTATTGAAAATATGATCATTAGGATGTAGCTGTAAAGTTATGTATAATCGTTTAGTGACTTTGAAGCGAAGTTGAGAAGCACTATTATCTTACAAAATTATAAAAGTTTTACATCTGTTGTTTCCATCCTAATGAAAGATGTTCAGGTGCCAAAGTGTCCAAAGCGAATAGAGCCTTAGAAATGAAGCTGAGGAGAATAATTATCTTGCAAAATGATAACAGCTATTGAAAATATGATCATTTGAAAGTTGCCCTGAAGGTATGTTATCGTTTAATGCCTTTAAAGAAGTTGAGGAACACTATGACCTCACAGAATGTTAAGACCATCAGTAGTTTCCACCCTAATGACAGATATTCAAGTGCCATTGTGTCCAGAGAGCCTTTGAAAAGAAACTGTAGAGAACTGTTATCTTGCAGAGTGATATGATTTACCACTAGTAGTCTTGTAGTTTCCGTCCTAATGACAAATATTCAGGTGCCATTGTGTCCAGAGTCTTAAGAGCATTTGAAAAGAAAGTGTGAAGAACGATTATATTGTAGAGTGATAAGAGTTACCACTAGTGGTCTGGCAGTTTTCATTTTCATCCTAATGACAGATATTCAGCTGCTGTGTTCAAAATGTATAGAGCCTTAGAAATGTAGCTGAGGTGACAATTATCTTGCAAAATGATAAGAGTTATTGAAAATACGATCATCAGAAAGTAGCTGTGAAGGTATGTTATCGTTTAGTGCCTTTAAGACAAAGGTGAAGAGCACTATTATCGCACAGAATGTTAAAAGTTTAACCATTAGTAGTTTCCACCCTAATTACAGGTATTCAGGTGCCATTGTGGTCCAAAATGCTAAGAGCCTTTGAAAAGAAACTGTGAAGAATTGTTATCTTGAGAGTGATAAGAGTTACCACTAGTGGTCTAGTAGTTTCCATCCTAATGACAGATATTCAGCTGCCATGAGTCGAAAATGTATAGAGCCTTAGAAATGTAGCTGAGGAGACCAATTATCTTGCAAAATGATGACAGCTATTGAAAATATGATCATTAGAATGTAGCTGTAAAGTTATGTAATCGTTTAGTCGTTTGAAACGAAAGTGAGGAGCACTATTATCTTACAGAATGATAAGAGTTTACCATTAGTAGTTTCCACCCTAATGACAGATATTCAGGAGCCATAGTGTCCAGAGTGTTTAGAGCCATTGAAAAGAAACTGTGGAAAACTATTATCTTGAGAGTGATAAAAGTTACCACTAGTAGTCTTGTAGTTTCCGTCCTAATTACAGATATTCAGTTGCCTAAGTGTCAAAGAACTCACTTAATATTTGGAAAGATGCACAACTGTATTATAAACTAAAATGTTTTCTTACCCACAGATAACTTTTATCTTATTTTATTTAATTTTAAAACAAACAAATTACTATTTATTACTCCTGCACCAAAAAAATCTTTTCAACTATTATTCTCTTTAATATGTTTGTGTTGTATCATAATCTTGTATATATGTATCTTTATTATTTATTTTCTTTTAGATCTATTTTTCTAACTTAATATTCGTATTTTATATAAATGTATTAAAACACTAAGAAAACAATTATTAAATGTAATATTTACACTAAGTAGTTCCTTAAAAGAAATCAGTATTTTTAATAACTTAATATAACGGAGGATTTTGCAATTATTAGAAAGTCTAATTAGAAAATAAATGGCTTAAAAATTATAATTTGTATTGTAATAAAAAATCCTCTTTTTACATGTTTTTGGTTTGTTTATTAGTATGAATTTTAGAATAAAATATAAGAAAATAGTGGCAGTATGGAGAAAAATGGTTTGTATTATATAATTGACGTCATATTGTAGCTAAAACATTTATAAATATACTTCAAAGAAATTTAAAATATTTTGTTTTTAATACCAATTAAATATGTTACGGCATCTTAATTTTATAATTACAATGCCTATATATCGTTATCCCACTAATACTGAACATTTTTTTATTAGTTACTACTGATACTATTACTACAGTTATATTATACTAGCGTTATATTATCTATACACGTATTTAATTTTTTTAAATGTAAAACTTTTTCAAGTTATCCTTGACATGACTTATTCGCCACTGTTCTGCAAAAAAAAAAATGCCTCAGAATGAAAATGTCCTTTTCTGAAGTATTTAGGTGTGCTAAGTCCGAATCTGAAGTCAAAATTTCTCCTATACGTACAGTTTTCCCGGAAAATGCGCCCAAAGTTCGGGAAAATGTTTTTTGAGGGGTTTCGCCCCGAAAAATGTTGTAAAAAAATATTTTGGGCGTTTGAATATCTTCAAACCACGAAGAATACGAATCTGAAGTAAAAAAAAA
>KZ651045.1:750801-765219 GCA_001010745.2 Gerris buenoi
ATATATTTTTTTTTAAATAATAATAACCATCTTCGTAATAAACATTACAACAATCCAGAATAATATAACATTCAAATTCTAGACATCACTCCTAAAATTTAGAGAAGTATAATCTTTTTTAATGTGAAGCATTTCAAAAATTCTTCTCCTAAACTCATCGTCTTCTCTAGCTACAACAGAAATACCTGGCAAATCAAAAGATTGTTTTTTATTAATAGCATGAGCTGCTAGCGCCGTGACATTAACCTTATATGTTCTTATGCTATATTCATGTTGATACGATCGTTCTTTTAAGAAACGGCTTGTTTCACCATAATACTTTTGATCACAATCATTACACGTCACAGAGTGCACAACATTCGACTGTAAACCCTTAGGAATTTTTTCTTTGAGATTTGAAAACAAAGAAGTCATTTTTTCCCATTGTAGAAAGCCAATGCCACATCAGGCATTTTTCTTCAAAACATTTTCTGCACACACTCTGACAAACCATGTGCGTAAGGAAATTTGAAGTACTTTTTCGGAACCACTAAAGTATTTTCATTTTGAGACTTATTTAAGTATTTATTCCAAAACAAATATATAAGACCTAAAGGATAGCCGTTCTTTGACATAAATTCCTCAACCCTATTTCTATTCCTAGCCAGGTAACAGGGGCTGCTAACATCTATAACATTTTACACTATATTTTGGACACAATTTAATTTGTACGTTATACGTTGTCAGAGTGTGTGCAGAAAATGTTTCGAAGAGAAATGCCTGATGTGGCATTGGCTTTCTACAATGGGAAAAAAGTGACTTCTTTGTAGTGAAAGTGACGTAAGGAAATTTGAACTACTTTTTCGGAACCGCACTACCTAAAGAATAGCCGTTCTTTGACATAAGTTCCTCAACCCTATTTCTATTCCTAGCCAGGTAACAGGGGCTGCTAACATCTATAACCTTTTTCACAAATTAAATTGTGTCCAAATAAAGTGAAAAAGGTTATAGATGTTAGCAGCCCCTGTTACCTGGCTAGGAATAGAAATAGGGTTGAGGAATTTATGTCAAAGAACGGCTATCCTTTAGGTCTTATAGATTTGTTTTGGAATAAATACTTAAATAAGTCTCAAAATGAAAATACTTTAGTGGTTAAGAAAAAGTACTTTAAATTTCCTTACGCACATGGTTTGTCAGAGTGTGTGCGAAAAGAAAATGTTTCGAAAAAAAATGCCTGATGTGGCATTGGCTTTCTACAATGGGAAAAAAGTGACTTCTTGGTTTTCAAAACTCAAAGATAAAATTCGTAAGGGTTTACAGTCGAATGTTGTGTACTCTGTTACGTGTAATGATTGTGATCAAAAGTATTATGGTGAAACAAGCCGTTTCTTAAAAGAACGATCGTATCAACATGAATATAGCATAAGAACTAATAAGGTTAATGTCACGGCGCTAGCGGCTCATGNTTATTAAAATTATGGAAAAGTTTCGATAGGAGTTGATTGAACTTCTATTTATCGAATCTATAATAAATACATAATCAAATAATTTTTGTCAATATAATATAAAAGGAATTTAAACACAACCCTACCATATTTACGGAAATTTGTTAATGATTTGCTTTATATGTATCTACGTAACTACATTAAAAATGTAATATCGTGTTTTTGCACACTACATTAACACAAATTGTGTATCTACACAACTGTTTAAAATCATATCAAATTATTTTTTCTTTAGGATTGTTACAATTATGTCTCCTAGGAATTTGATTTAACTATTAAAAATTAATTAATAATTACGATTTTGGTAGGATTCATACTACGGAAAGATTAAATTTTAATTATTATTACCTACGGGAAAAAGACAGAGAAAAATTGACCAGCGCCGGGATTTGAACCACGGGCCTCGATATTTCCAGTATAGCGCTCTAACCAACTAAGGTACTAATTGGGTACTTTATAATTATAAGCGTTATTTCTCGGTCTAGTTCTATGTCATAATTGTTGACTTCTCAAACTTGTGGAAAAATTGAAAGCTTTAAATTCGGGTCAAGGTATCATTAACGTCAGAGAAAATCATTCTCCTGCGTAGCTTAGTTGGTTAGAGCGCTATACTAAAAATATAGAGTCCCGTGGTTCAAATCCCGGCGCTGGAGTCTATTTTTCTCTGTCTGTTTCCCGTAGTTAATGATAATTATAATTTGATTTAAATTAAATATTAAAAATTAATTTAATCTACAGGAATGCATTAAAGGAAATTGGGCTGTTTTATAGTAAATCTTTTATAAATGTTATTTATATTAAATTTAACAGTACATCATTAGATTGTTACTCCCCTTGTAAAAAAAAAACAGAAGGGAGTAGCAATCTAAAGAAGGTTTACGAAATTTATTTCTTTTTAGAATGTTACTCCCCTTTAGTAAACAACCCTTTATCCTTATAATTATTTAGTCAGTCATTTATATTATAAAAAAAAAAAAAAAACATCGGGAAGTAACAATCTAAAGAAGTACCAAATTAACCACGAAATCTTGTAACAACTAACGTGGTTATATAATGAAAAATTGTAGTAAGAGTAATTATTTATAATATTATAGTATAATAATTTATTGATTGTTAAGATTATGTAAATAAAATGAAACGAGATTATTTCGTCTTCTTTTATGACACTTAGAAATGTTTTTGCCTTCTATTTTACAGTGAAGCATGCTCGATACAATTCTAAAATATCGTCAACCTATAAAGCCGATGGTAGAGCGATCTCTATTCCTTATGGTAATGATGTATTGAAAGGGATTCTGTCTACTGATTTGCTTCATGTATGTATTTTTTCAAAGTGATGTCCCCTTTAAATTAACTATATATTTTTTCTTTTAAAGTTGTCTTTAGGGGTATTCTTAATATAAAAAAGCTAAACCATTTTGCTTTGCTATTTTATTTTGGTAATATTTCGTCTACAATTTTAGACATTTTCAAACCTTCATCTGTCATTTAATTACTATGCAGTAACATGTCATATAAAACTCAAAAAACTAAATTTATTTAATTAGGGCTGTGAATCATGATCAATCAGTGATGTCTGATTCATGACTCCTGAATCATGAAGACATCACTGTCATTAATCAGACATCACTGATTGATCATGACTCACAGCCCTAATTAAATTAATTTAGTTTTTTGAGTTTTATGTGACATGTTACTGCATAGTATTAAATGACAGATGAAGGTTTGAAAATGTCTAAAATTGTAGACGAAATATTACCAAAATAAAATAGCAAAGCAAAATGGTTTAGCTTTTTTATATTAAGAATACCCCTAAAGACTACTTTAAAAGAAAAAATATATAATCCATGTATGTAGTTTTTGTAGTAATTTGTTTTAGTAAATAATCCTTCAGATTATAATAATTGCTTCTCATACAGCGTAGCTTTTGCAGTAATTTGTTTTAGTAAATAATCCATGGTTATTAATTCAGTCAAGCTTTTTTTTTATAATTTTTCGGCAACTAAACAATAAACCCTAACATGCAACATGGAAGTATTGTCCTTTTTTTTTTTTTGTTTATGTATAGTTGAATTTGCTAATAATTTATATATTTTTTTCTTTTCATACTGCATATTTCGTACATGATTTACGATAACCATTACAGAGTTCCGAGTTCATTAATTTAGGAAATTTAAATATTCTAGCGGTGGAGATTGTGAAGTCTCTTCAAACGGTTTCCCAGGTCCGCGCCCCTCTACTAGTGATATATTTATTTGCCTAGTTGGCCCGACCTTCTTAAATTCAAAATCCAGCGCTCTCATTGGTTCTCTTTCACATTTGTTTCGAATTTCCCGCGCTGTCAAAAATCAATACTAATTGTAAAATGAGTAAAGAGATAGAGATATGGGGTTTGCGGGGTCTGAGAACTACATTTTTTTACTTGAAATTTCATATCTATAACTTAACAAACAATTGGGTGAAAGCCATTCAATGACGGTTTGAATTAGGGTCTTAAAAAAGTCGTCCAGGTAGTAATTGTTGTCTGGTATTCTAGTTTTGATAGAATAAATGATCATATGGTAGAGGAAGGGGGTTCTTTGTAGTTTGTAGGTAAGTGGGAGGAGTCCCTCAGTGTTATTATAACAAACATCAAAATGTGTTTTACAACAATGTTGCCTGAAAATGAAGATCAAAGACAAATTACACGTTTATGCAAGATGGTACCCCATCATATCGTTCCTTGCAAACAATACAATACTTGCAAGAGAATTGTCCAAAGTTCATTTAGCTAGAACTAAATCCAATTGATTACTCTGTCTGGGCTGACTTCAATTTTTGTTATAACACTGAGGGTCTGAGGGTCTCCCACTTACCTACAGAGATACTATTTTCAAAAATCCCATAACTAAGTGTATTAACACACCATTTTTAATACGCAAGCAGCCCCCTTACACTTGAGTTTTTTTGTTTTTTTTGAATTTGTAAAAGTCCAACCTCGTAATACTTGTGTATGCATTAGAAACTATCATTCGTAAAATTTTGGCCCGATCGAATGACACCTAGGTGGTGCACAATCGCTGCAAAGCTTTAAGAAACAATATTTTTAAGAAATTTTTAATATTTCAATTTTTCAAATATTTTAGTTATTTTTAGTCACTTATTAGCATTCATTTGCTCTTTGTTGACATATTATTTGATTGCAGGAAGAAGAAAAAAAATAAAAAAGTTAATTATAGGCTGAGATAAGTTGGTACATACATATNAATAGTTTGCGAATCTGATACGAGATGTCGCAACTGCCCATTTTCTATGTGAAGGAATTGTTTAACTTACAAGATCTCGCATGTACTTGCAGACAAGCCTCCCAAGGCCAATATAATGAAAACCTAGTTCCGAGGTTATAGGTTAATAGTTCATCACTTATTAGCCATCGATATTGTATAATAACACATATGAATATAATTGAGATGGGGATTTAAATAAGCCTTAGCATCCAAATTACCCGGTCATTCTATAAACTTTATCACTTGGTTTCGATGTTTGGACGGTCTTAAGGTCTTGAGATCTTGGATCGAAGCACTGATCACGTGGAGAAGAGGGTTTTGTTATTATAAAGGTATTTTATCAAATTTAAACTTGAAATCTACGTTAAAAGGAAAACCTGACACGAAGAAAAGAACTACTTAAGTACAGAAACGAAGTAAAATAACACATACCATCAGAAGAATGTACAAAAAGGAGGATGTTCCATTTTTTTAAAAAAAATTCTTTACGATTATTGTCTTCTGATATATATTGTCCTGAGTCTAAAATCGCAATTTGAACTGCAAAGCTTTAAGAAACAATATTTTTAAGAAATTTTTAATATTTCAATTTTTCAAATATTTTAGTTATTTTTAGTCACTTATTAGCATTCATTTGCTCTTTGTTGACATATTATTTGATTGCAGGAAGAAGAAAAAAAATAAAAAAGTTAATTATAGGCTGAGATAAGTTGGTACATACATATGTGTACCATTGAGTTATTCCAAGATAATAGAGAAATTACTTTTATGCAGCTCCTAATAATACCCTTGGGATAACTCAATGGTACACATATGTATTATGTATGTACCACATTATCTCAGCCTATAATTAATTTATTTATTTATTTTTTTCTTCCAGCAATCAAATAATATGTCAGCAAAGAGCAAATAAATGCTAATAAGTGACTAAAAATAACTAAAATATTTTAAAAATTGAAATATTAAAAATTTCTTAAAAATATTGTTTCTTAAAGCTTTGCAGCGATTGTGCACCACCTAGGTGTCATTCGATCGGGCCAAAATTTTACGTATGATAGTTTCTAATGCATACACAAGTATTACGAGGTTAGACTTTTTCAAATTCAAAATTTTTTTTTTCGGCCCACCCTAGTGGGGGGCTCCCGATGGTCGGGTCCGGCAGTTTTGGTCCACCGAAAAGCCTACACCTACACACGCTCCAACTGTCGGGGCCAACCCCGTTCGCCCTTACGGTCGTGTCGGGTCGTGTGTAGGGCCTTTTAATTATCAACTTTTTTTGTTTTCTGTTTTAGCTTGGATATAAAAATGTAACGTCTCAAACGTTTGCTGAAATGACGTATCTACCTTTTGACTTTGTTTGGACTGAAGCAGACGGTGTTTTTGGAATGGCCTTTCCAAGTGTATCTTATCTAAACGTAACACCGTTTTTAGACAAGATGTATCAAAGCGGAACTATAGGCAAAAAAGTGTTTTCTTTCTACTTTAACAGGTAATCGAATAAACATTAGCGTTAGTTAGGGCAAGCGGCGTAGGCCCCCAAAAATAATTTTACCCCTTATAAAATAAATAATTATACCCACCTTTTAGTAAAAATTCGTATACCCAACCTTCTAGTCAAAATTCGTTTGTGGTAGCAGTCAGGTACAGCGATGGGGATGAAGGAGAGTATTTACCAACCGATGCCAATGAAAATATGTACTAATAATGGAATAGTTCATTTAGACACCAAAGGGACCGGTGTTCACAATTTTATTCCCCATTTGACCAAGGGCGGAACCAGCCAAATTGGGGGAAAGTAAAGATGCATACATGCATAACTATTTAACATTTATATCGATGGCTAATAAGTGATACCTCGAACCTTCAAAATGTCAGGTTCAGGTTTACAGGAAGAACAAAAAACTATTTAAAAAAATAATTTTACTTTAACTGACTAAGTTTTTTTACGTGTTTTATAAATTTGTATAATATGTAATCCTTCTGAAACATTGGTAACTGTCAAATTATAACAGTTCATAATTTAATGTAGTTACGAGTTCTCACTAAGTCACTTCTTTCAATAGTTTGCGAATCTGATACGAGATGTCGCAACTGCCCATTTTCTATGTGAAGGAATTGTTTAACTTACAAGATCTCGCATGTACTTGCAGACAAGCCTCCCAAGGCCAATATAATGAAAACCTAGTTCCGAGGTTATAGGTTAATAGTTCATCACTTATTAGCCATCGATATTGTATAATAACACATATGAATATAATTGAGATGGGGATTTAAATAAGCCTTAGCATCCAAATTACCCGGTCATTCTATAAACTTTATCACTTGGTTTCGATGTTTGGACGGTCTAAAGGTCTTGAGATCTTGGATCGAAGCACTGATCACGTGGAGAAGAGGGTTTTGTTATTATAAAGGTATTTTATCAAATTTAAACTTGAAATCTACGTTAAAAGGAAAACCTGACACGAAGAAAAGAACTACTTAAGTACAGAAACGAAGTAAAATAACACATACCATCAGAAGAATGTACAAAAAGGAGGATGTTCCATTTTTTTAAAAAAAATTCTTTACGATTATTGTCTTCTGATATATATTGTCCTGAGTCTAAAATCGCAATTTGAAGTAATCATCAATTTTTTTCTGCCAAGTATATTTATGTTTCAACAACCGTTTTATACCGGTCTCTTTTCTTAACTAATAATTCGACTTTTCTTCATAATTTTTCAGAGACAAGGCATCTACGAAAGGAGGTACTTTATTCCTTGGTGGTTCTCAATCGAAACATTACTTAGGCAACTTTACTTACGTAGATCTTATAGCTGCTGATTACTGGAGATTCCTAATATCAAGGTAAGTAAGAAAATTTTCTGGTGTTGAAATACTTAATACAGAGGAGGCCCCCTTACCTTGAGCAGTTAAGTACCTTGTAAACTTGCCCCCGGCACAGGGAGAGGGAGAGATGAAATTTATTCTGTGATACTTCTTATCAGTCCAGACCATAGCAACACATTTTTAGCAACATTTTTTCATTCATTAGTTATCTTATCAGTGATATCAACGATAGTTGATTATTGCTAGGAGTCCAAATTAAGGGAATCTCCTATATCCTAATAAACCCGTTTATTACTTTTATCTATATACATAGTAATATTGTTTTTTTTATATATAATTTTCAGCATGCACATAAAAGGCAATACGAGTGACATCTGTGGAAATATGAATTGCCCAGCTATTATGGACACTAGCTCAATTTACATATCCGGACCAGTAGCTATTATTGAAAATTTAAACAAACAAATCGGGGCTCGTAAATTTATCATGGGAAAATATATGGTAATAAATTTAAATACAAGACAAATAAGTCTATACAAATAATTATTGAATTTTTACTTAAAGTTTAGTTTTCACATATAGGGATATTAAGAGTATTCTATTGTTATTCTAATAGCGATAGACAGATAGGTGAATTAACAGTACCATATAAATATTCGTTATAAACTGGTCAATACAATATATCTCTTTGAATTTTTTTTTACAATGAAAGAATTAGATAATATTAATCTTGGCCCAACAGCCCGTTCTTAAAAAGAGTTCTTAAACATGCCAAAGGGTTTACACAACCATATTTTTAATAGATGCACGTGGTTAGTGTGTCACTCAATCAGTAAAATGAATTATATAACTGACCTTGGTAATGTTTCATGAGCGTTGAGTTTATTTCACGCGTCGAGAATCGAACCAGGAACCTCCTCCGACGCAAGTTCGAATGTCAGCAAAGAGCTATAGCAGGGACTCTGGTAAAAAAGAATTTGATGGTCGTTGATCGTTGTTATACAATATTTTAAGTTTTTATGGAGAATTGACTTCTTGACTTATTTCCTTGAATCCCTTATAGGGAGGAGCAGAAACGGCTGTCTTGATTTTGGACCGCGGTGTAGAGTTCATTCTATCTTTTCCCCCTCCTGTTTGATTTTTAAGGAGAATTCATACATCCAGCTTGATAGAAATATGGCTGTTTTCCCGGGGATTATTATTAATTCTGTCATAGCAAATAAGTTAAAAAAGATAAATTGACAAGTTTATAGACAATATGTAGCCATTTTTTGATGCAGTCCCCTTTAATTTTCAATTTAAGAGACTGTTAAATTAAAAACAATATTTAGGATAAAGAAAAGTCACCCGTTCGTCAATCACTCTTTATATTTTTTTTTTTCTTTAACTGGGTGGTTCCGAAATTGAGCCAAATTGAAGGTGGGTGGCCCAGACTCATAGACCACACAGCGTTGCAAAGAAAGGGGCTTTGGCCCCTTTACACATCTACTTGATATGATCATCGTTGTAAAATATATCTGGACACCCTGGAATTCCTACCATTGCCAAGGATACTAAGAATGTAATGACCTTGGTTTCAGGCGGGAATTTTACACTAGCATCTCGGCTACGCCGTACAGGTGCCTAGTTAATCAAAAGCTATAAGAAGAAACCTTTTTGTTAGGTTTCCATTAATATCCCATAAGTGTAAATAATACTCCATTTTGACATGCCTGTACCTTAAATAAGGAGTCAAGCCTTAATGGCTTCCTATCAACTTTCTAATTAAACCCATAAATTTCTAACATACCTATTTGCATTAGATTATGTTATTATTTCTTTTTAATTATATTAAAGCATTATATAGGTTGATTGTGGATCTATAGGACATTTACCTGCGATAACGTTTAATATTGGAGGAAGAGATTTTGTAATAAAAGCAAGAGATTACGTTCAAAAGGTGTGTATAAGTTTTATAATTCTTTAATAAAAATGTTTTAAATCAATACATCTCTTATTACAATATTTAATAACTGTTCACTATTCACGGCGTTTTCCGCAGATGAGCTATTTAGGTTTCACCGCCTGTTTTACGGTGTTTCAAGGCAACGATTTACCATCACCGTTCGAACGTTATTGGACATTAGGAGTTGCGTTCATGGCAAGATTCTATGTCGAGTTTGACGCCGAAAACAAGAGGGTCGGATTCGCTGATATTAGGATGTGATGACCAAGGTAAATAATGACTAAGTAAATCTATGTTACTTCATTCATAAGATGTCAGTATTTGGGAGCTATATAATATAGTGTATTTATCAATATTCTCTTCTTACCATGCACATGCATTCTTATACATTCACATTTGTTTAAACTGCCAAGCTAATGCTTTGCAAACTTGAGGAAAAGAATGCTTGAAATTCTCATTATCTGTGCAATATAATACATTACTTCCCTATGTAGTACCTAGCAAGGTGGTAATTTACATGTCAGTGAAGATTATAATACAAACTTTAAAGTAATACTCTTATGCAATCCATTACGTATACAGCACACCAACTTTTGCAGAGAAGTAATTTTACCGCTGGGGCTGACAGCCAATCAGATTTTTTATCCTTATTTTATGAAACGTCACTGTTTACTTTATATTTCAAAATAGATTTTAGTCTAGTTTATTACTTTCAAGACGAGCGTTATTTCTCTGTCTGCTTATAATATTTTAGCAATTGCAAGCTATAAATCCATATTGCTCCAGTTCAGATACATTTTCGTGTAGGTATACGTTTTGTACTTTCATCAAATTTCCATTGGTTTGCTTTCATTGGTTTTAATTTGAAATCGTACGCAACGCACAAATAAGTGATATCGCGGACCATTGAAAAAGTACGATATGTCAAGCTGACCTTACACGTATATCTGACAGGTAAACCTGTAAAAGTTACGTTCCGGTTTATCTTTACAGGTTTACCTTTGCAGGTTACGTGAACATTTAAACCTTTATGCTTTACCTGTACGTATAATTTACCTGTTAGTTATACAGGAACGTGTAATGTTTTATTGGAAAACCGCGGTAATGAATGATTGATGATATGTCCCGGGCACAATTCCGAAACATGATTAAGAGAGCACACCCCTAAATTGATATGGTGTAAAATGTGATTATTGGGCCTAATGTCTATAAGTTGTCAGTTTTATGTATATTTATCCTTATTATTTAAATAATAATATTTTAATTTCAGGTAAATCTGATTGAGCTATGAAACCATCAGGGATGAGTTAAAATGTGAAGCGTTTCTTATTATATTTTGATAAATACTTTTTAATAATTTTTGTACTCTTATTTTTAAGATAAATAAAAGAAAAAACAGAACACTTGTTTACCTCTCGTTTATTGTGTTTTTATTATTGAACTAATTTTTTTATTATTATTAAACGTTTATTATAATTTTTACGACCGCCCAGTAGTCAAAAATTGCGTCGTTATAATAAAACTTTATTGAATAAAAATATAAACTTATTTAAAAACCTTATTGAATAAAAATTATAAATATTAATAAATTACATAAATATAATCATTATCTATAAACTAACACTCCCAGTTTCGAGCTTCCTAAGCTCCTTCCTTGGGGAAATAATAGTACTTTAGAGTATTATAATTTATGCTTATGTGACAACAGTTAAGAATTAGGGAAATCATTTCCAACAAAACCCCTAAACATCAGGCTTCAAACAGTGATTACGATAAAGAACTTATGAACTTGATGAACTTACGAATGGATAATAGGCAGAGGCAGGAACAAGACAATAACAACGTAAATAAATAGCAAGCGTTGAACAACTAAGCACAATAATAATATATAACATATTTGGTAAAAATTGATGAAATAATATGACTAGATAACTTTTAACTTTGGACTAAATTTTTTATTAATTTTTATTGAAGTATTTTATCGCAAAATATGTTTCAGTCTTTTGTCAATATGCTTTTACTTTTTATTTTAATCTCAAGGAGTTGAGGTCGTGGTTTCTTATTTAATGTATTACGTCACTATGTATTTCAAAAAACCTTTCAAACATTTTTTTTTTGATAGATTTATAGTAAATTGTTTGATATAATATATCAAAGAATTGTTCCATATTATGGAATGTTAAGGATAGTGCGCATTTCTGTTTTTCTGTTGTACCTATTGTAATGTCCTATGATGCGATAACATTCATCCTGAAAGACTTAAAGGGTTTTAAAATTATAATCGGACATGGAACTCCAGACTGCGGGCAACTTGTTGTTTTTATTTAGGGACGACCTAGTGTCAAAGATGGTATAGAAATAGAAAATGTTGGAATTTACTTTATTTATTTGATATTTAGTGTCGCAAGTGAAATTTAGTTTACTTCAAGAATGAATCTGAAATATTTTAATCTGTCCATCCATTCGATTCGGTAGTCACCTAAACATAGAGAATTTGGAAGCCTGCGTCGGCGCTTGGTTAATATTATTGCCTCTGTTTGGAAGAATTTAAGTTAATATGACTAAAATTAGTGTTTTATTATTTATTTAGTCTGTTATCAATCGTATCCAGTATCCAAGAACTTGTATACAGAGCTGTGTTGTAATAGCTGAGCTGAATCGTAGTAGAATACAGTGACCCTTAATGATAAACCTCAAATTGACTAACCCTTAATACAACAAAACCACAATAAATGTATTACTTCTTAGCCCTAAAAGTAGTTAAAACAAGTTTTGTCTACGTAATAATAATAATAATATATTTATTTGTATTCAAAGTTTTAAGTAACTTTATACAAAGTGGTTACATAAACAAAATATTACATATATANCAAAGCTCATCTGTTTTGAACTTGTGAAGAATTCCTCTGATGGTAATCTTCATAAAGCCTAAACCTGAAGTTCGTATTTGGGCTATAATTTTTTGGTGGCTATAGGAGAGGTTGGAGTCGGGGTTTAAGTAAGAAGTGTCTATATGGTTGAAGCTATATACTGTACGGTATAAGTCACTGTATGGTGACGTCTGTATTCTGTCGTAGTCTTGTTGTTTAAGGTGTGTAGCGTAAGTCTGCAGTAGAGAGTCGATAGTCTTGTTGCTAATAGTCGAAGCTATGATGTCTGTATTGACAGCATCCACTGCACTCAGAATCCGTTTAACCTGTGAAATCCAGTTCCATCTAACCGTGTTACTAGGCACGGAATCTACTGCAGAAGACGCTGAAAGCATTTCTTTACTATGCTATCTCATCTAGACCATGAATGTAGTTGATAAAATTAAGAGTTTGTTTCAGAATTTTAACCGCTACGTGATCTAGGTGAAACTCTTGCTTAATAATGTAGTGTGGAGTGTTAGACTATAAAGAAAAGAAGTTTAAAAAAAAATTACTTTGAGCACTCTTTAAATGTTCTAAATATTTAAGTTTTGTCTACGTATTGCCATCTTACCAGGCAACATTACATTATTCAAATAAATAGGTATATACTTTATTGTAAAATATTAGTATTTTGTTTTTTAATATACAATTTCTTATATTTTCTTAAATGTATTTTTCACGTTTAAAGAAAAGAAAATATACAAGGTTCGCTCATTCATAATTTCCGGTTAACCGTATTAAAATAAATAATTACGCGTAAACATGCAATAAAAATACAAAAAATAGTGATTCACCTGTCGGATATTCTAGTACAGGTGACGAAACCCGTGAAACTATATCAGTTATGTGTGCTTAACATTATCTTTCTGTGAGATAAAAAATAAAAACTGGGTGGGATTGCCGATAAGACGAGTTTGAAGAGCCAGTCGACAGTCAGAGTTGCAGAATGTACTGTTTTAACCGGGTGTCATTAATTTTAGCATGGACGGGTATATGCGGTGTTTTTGGACTCACGGAACATGAAAATCCATTATTACCATCCCGTTATAGACAGCCACCTAATTTCAGGCCACCGATAAACAATTTAAGTAAGTATAAATGACAAGTGTATTTTATAAGTTGAATTACAACCATCTTCATTTATTATTCTTACATATTGCTTTATAAAAAATGATAGAAACTAACATTGTTTTAAGATGATGTTAAAAGGAAACAACAAAAAATTACAATTCTAAAGAAAATTATTGTTAACATAATTTTTGAACATTGAATAACTCATCATTGATGATTGTAAGTAGTAACAATTGAGTACGTAGTCCCCTTTTATTATTAGTTATTAAAAGTAGTTTTTTATTATATGTAAGAGGGAATAATATAATTGAAGGTGTTTAGGTCCCCTTAATTAAAATCATGTTCTGATTTATTTTATGCTAACATTTTCTCCATTACGTCTATGGAGATAAATGACTACAAAAAAAAAATCAATATTTAATTTTTACCTATTCCTGAGTATCTTCAGGCCGTTTATCTAATTTATAATTTTATGTAGTAAACATTTTTGTAATATAAATATTTAGTCAATTACCATTTATTTTATGCATATAAGAACTAATTATAAACAACGTATTTATTTCTATTGTAAGTTAATTAATCATTTTTTAATGATAACAATTATTATTATAATATTTTTTTAATATATAGAATCGACAAAATCAATTAACAACAATGAATGGTCAAAAAAAGGAAAACTGTTTCAAATATAGTATCGGACTTAGGGTTGAACTTCGAGGTTGGTAGCTTAGACCCTAAGTATAAAAGTCCAAAAGTATATTATCGGTCGAAGCTACAAACCTCGAGGTTAGACCCTAAGTCCAATGATATATGTATTTCAAACAGTTTTCCTTCGTTTTGTTCATACTTGGTTGTTTATTGATTTGTCGATCCTATATATACATACATACATACATATATATACATACATA
>KZ651045.1:770794-793536 GCA_001010745.2 Gerris buenoi
TTGCTATTTTGTATATATATATCGTTAAATTAACTTAATAATAAACTTTTTTTTTTTCTTTATTCAATAATTAAGGTATTTATTTTTAATATAAATGTTAAATTAAATTTATCTTTACGCTGACTACTACACTTTAATTAAACAATATATTTTTACATATTTTTTTGTATTTTTTTTTATTAATGAATCAAAAATTAAAATTTTATTTTTAGTTAAATAATGGTTACAATTATTTTAAAAGTTTATTATTAATTGTTTATTGTTTATTTTTTAGTTGTACATATAAAAGGTGAAACTAGCATGTAGCAAATTAAAATGGAGCATACTAGTTTCCCGGATTCATGATTAAATATGATAAATTATTGTAGAAGTAGGGTATAAAAGGCAGAACAAGACCAGAGCTAATAAGTTAGCTTAAAAGTCACGGTAATTATGACTCCATTCTAAATTCCACCAAACCCGCAACACATGACCGTCTCCGGTCATTGATGTTGACAACTGAACACCAGTTTATTTTTAATTATTTTATTAACTAATAATCGTATCCGAAAAATCTATGTACTTCTAGTGTGATGGAATTTTACATATCATTGTTTAATTTAAGGTTATCAATGATTTGATTTCAGCTTGTTTTATCCCTTTCATTTTACTAGCTCGAGACTGCGTATACAAGCATTTCCTTTATTTTTATTATTATGTAGTTTAACTTGAGCTCTGATTCTGTGCAAGTCTCTAACAACTCTATTATGCACTATTCTTTCTTATTATTTATTCCACTTTTTTTTTAAATACTTATATATAAGGTAGCTGACTAAAATTTTTAGACTCTTGTTTAGTCTTCTTCCATCATGTACTTAGCCTCTATCTGCTCTTATCATTATCATAATTTGTTATTTTCATAATGTTTTATGTTGATATTTTCCTAAATATTAGAACTTTTAACTGATCGAATAGTTTACTATAAATTTACTCGGTTGTTAACATCAGATGTATTTCAGGAATATGTGTTCTTCAGGTTCACCTAATTTACACTTTAATTTCGGAGTACTCTATTGATGATACTCTGGATACATATATTATAAGTAATTTTGATCATTCTTCTCATTGTAAGAACATAGGGTTTAGAAAAATACATTTTCAAACATTCAAATAATTTTATTTACATAAAATTATAGATTTTTATACTACACAGATATAATTTTAGTAAATTCAGCATATGGTTGGTCTCTCTAAGACTTCCTACTTATCAAAACAATTTTTAAATATTCTTAATTCAAACACGTTGTATACAAATTAGTAAGAGGTACTTGCAAGATGTGGATGTTGCAAGATAAGCCAAGCTCTACTTCTACACTAACAATAAGTATAAAATAAAAACAAAAATCTTGCTATTTTGTATTTATCTACAGTCTCTGGATAACAGTGAACACTCTGCGATTTGTATTCTTAACCTAGATTCTACCTGTCGTATTTTTTTTATTAATATTCTAATGACACATGCATAATGTGTATTTATTTTTACGGTCATTCCTCTAATAATTACATATATTAGTGCATAGTTCATTTAATAATTCAAACATAATGTAGTACAAAGTTTAATTATTAAATCTAACATAAAGTAGTACATAGTTTAATCATCTTCATAGTCAGACATTTTTAATACAAAATCAATTCACCTGAATATTTTATTTAATTTTAATTTACCCGGGGGTATTGAATATTTCATTTCACACCTGCCTCTTTTGTGATTACCATGATTATTTTTACCAGTTTTATATATACGACATACACACCCCGGTTTATTATATGCTCTCTAATGACTCGTAACTCATTATCAAGCTTCCCTTATAATTATATTACATGATATTATTTTTTCCTTATCATTTTAGTACTAATATACATTTTGAAAGTTCAAACCACCCTAGTTAATCAAAAAATTGCAGAATTTTAAAATAATTCTTATGGCATTAAGGGAGGAGAGGGAAACTTTGATCATTTTAACAGTTTATATGTCGTGGTTTTCTGACGTAATATTATTAATTTTTAGGGTCCGTAGGCGAAACCAAGGACCCTTATATTTTCCTACGATGTGTTTGCCTGTCCGTTCCGTTTGCCCGTCCGTCTGTCGCCTGATCTCACGGCGACACGTTTCGTCCGATCACTTTCAAATTCGACATATATTTGTTTTGTGTCAATACTATGAAGGACTAATTGCACAATATTTATGCTGAATTGTCAAATTTTCTTAAGAGTCACTCTCACGCAAGTAAACGGATTGTATTTTTTATTGAGATACAATGAAAATTTAATTGTAGCATACACAAGAGTTATGCATAAACACAAACGAGTATGAATAGCGCAAATAGCGAAATTTATAAATTTTATTGTGTATAAATATACAACGAATTTAATTGCGCGTACTACATCATATTGTTATTACTACTGATTGTTTAGCGAGTTACACGAAAAACCGTAACTCGTGAGATATTTTAATGCTATGAATGAATATTGATAAAAGAATGTAGCTACAGAAATGCTTAAAAGTACGTTGAATATCTATGCAAAAACTGTGAAACTGATTTCGAAAAGGGTTATTTTTATTTTTAGTCTACTAAATTTCACTTTACTTGCGTGGCCTACGGTTAAAATTCTTTTTATAGTGATCAGTAAGACTGATCAGAATAAGAGAAAATCTTCATTACAAGCCCTTGGAGCTCACTGAAGGCTCCTCACTCTCCCCATCCCGATAACTACAAAAGCTATTTGCTCTAGTCATCTCCGTCTAAATCGTAACTCGCGGGACTGACATTCTGGAGAGTTAAGGACACAAACTTTATCTCCTTTACCGATTTGCTATGTATGTCAGAAATCATTTTAGCCCTATTACGTTAACATTTGCTAGTCCAAAATGTTCCCTGCTTTCAGACAAACTACATATTTCTTAGTAGGTTGAAAAATATAGTGTAGAGCTTCTAGGAACCTCAAGACAGCAACCTCAAGTGACAGTTTATATAAGAATTGCCAGTTTGCAATGGTACAATGATTTTTTTTAAAATATTAATATAAAAATAATTGTTTCCTTAAAAAACAAAGTAAAACATATATAATATAATAAATGTTATGTATTTATAAAATGATTACATTCTAATGATATTAATTTCTATACATATTTATCTGAAATCTTCATACTCCCAAGAATCAATGCCTTAATTGAATTGTCTCTTTAGGTGAGACACTCCCTCATCTTCTAAAATAATGATGACAAGGAATATAACTTTTTTATATATATATANATAAAATAATAAATAGGTTTTTGCAAAAATAAAAATATTATCTGTTTGGCAATTAACTTTTTACAAATCTCTTGACAATTCTAGTTTTTATTCCTTTTTGATAAACTACAAAACTATAGAGATAAAAGACAGCAAGCAATTCTAAAAGACCGCTTGTAAGATAAATTGTATAAAGGTAAACGATAACGTAGATACTAAAAGTGAAATTATTAGTAAATCGTTGTTATTGTATAAAACTGATAAGGATTGGGACAGGGCCACTCCCAGGCCTGATTGTATATTCCTTATCCATATTCCTTATCCAACAGCATTATCGCTATCTTATCATACGTATATTCTATAATAATTTTACTCACTACACTTCCAATATATTTTTTATCTTATTTAATTTTTAATACTATAGAATGTCTCCATTTATCCCTATTTCTTTTATTATTTTTCAATAAATTGGATATTTGAAAAGTCGAATTCGAGTAATTTATAAATAATTTATTAAAATTGAAACCCGTGAATTTTAATTACCATATTATTTTAATTTGTTTTTAAGATTATTAAAAAATCAGATTTAAATAGCTATCATTTTGTAAAAATAATTGTTATAATTGTACAGTTCAATCATTTAAAGTATTTTAATGGGCAAATTTGATTTATCTCATACAAACTATCGGTTGCGAAATATAATTGCACAGCTTTTAACACTATAGACCCATAAGCCTTCTTACAGTAAAGAGTAAAATCCTAGAAAAGCTTATTCTTCGTAAAATTTACCCTATCTTAGAATCCAAAAATATCCTTCCAGACCACCAGTATGGGTTTCAACGAGCAGAACATTCTACTATCCAACAGTGCCACCTTATTGTAGACGCCATTTCCTCCGCTCTTGAGAAGATGCAGTTTGTCTCCGCAGCTTTCCTCGACGAAAGTCAGGCTTTCGATCGGGTTTGGCATCGGGGCTCCAGTGGAAGCTCAAAAAAACCCCTTCCATCAACCTATTGCCTTATCATTCGCTCCTATCTAAAAAACAGGAGTTTCGCTGTTAGAGTTGGCTCCTGTTATTCCAATTCCTACCCTATCCTTGCAGGTGTCCCTCAATGTAGTATTTTATGCCCTTTTCTTAACTCCATCTACACAGCTAATGTCCCTCAACATCCTAAGCTTCCTATGCTCACGATAAAGCTATTTATCTACTCACTCAGATCCCATCCACGCCTCTGATTCCCTACAAGAACACCTGTAATCCGTTGAGAACTGGTTCAGGAAGTGGAGGATTAAGTTCAATCGGGAGAAAAGTGTTCACGCGACGTTCACTCTACGAAGAGCCACATGTCCTCTAACTACTGTACCAGCTCCAACTTCCTATTTCTAACCAAGTACGGTACCTAGGACTACATCTAGACAGAAGACTGACTTGGAACTTACATACACGACTGAAACGTACGGACATGAAGAGACATTACAAAACGCTACTCAGACTTCTAGGCAACAATTCTAATATATCACTAACGAACAAAACGACGATATATATAATTATTTAATAAAACCTATCTGGACCTATGGGCTAGAACTGTGGGGATCGGTTCATGACGTGGTCATCAGAACTAGAACTTTACAATAAGTCCAACAATGGAAGCCAAGTCTAGTGTTAGAAAAGATTATTGTACATAAAAGTTGATAAAAAAGTTTGGATAGTGTCACCACCTTCTATTATCTCCTTTCTTTTAATACGCATAACCTTCTTGCCATCACTTAATTAATTTACTATCTAATTAATCTATTTTTTTTTTCTTTTTTGNTGTAATCCGTTGAGAACTGGTTCAGGAAGTGGAGGATTAAGTTCAATCGGGAGAAAAGTGTTCACGCGACGTTCACTCTACGAAGAGCCACATGTCCTCTAACTACTGTACCAGCTCCAACTTCCTATTTCTAACCAAGTACGGTACCTAGGACTACATCTAGACAGAAGACTGACTTGGAACTTACATACACGACTGAAACGTACGGACATGAAGAGACATTACAAAACGCTACTCAGACTTCTAGGCAACAATTCTAATATATCACTAACGAACAAAACGACGATATATATAATTATTTAATAAAACCTATCTGGACCTATGGGCTAGAACTGTGGGGATCGGTTCATGACGTGGTCATCAGAACTAGAACTTTACAATAAGTCCAACAATGGAAGCCAAGTCTAGTGTTAGAAAAGATTATTGTACATAAAAGTTGATAAAAAAGTTTGGATAGTGTCACCACCTTCTATTATCTCCTTTCTTTTAATACGCATAACCTTCTTGCCATCACTTAATTAATTTACTATCTAATTAATCTATTTTTTTTTTCTTTTTTGTCGCATATTAGTAAATTAAGAACCCTCCAATGGTCAGCGTTTCTCTGTCTATACTATGATTTATAATAAAATAAACAGCTGGCAAGAACAAAGAAGAAGTAGAAGATGCATGTACCTAACCAAGAAAATCAACTGCAGTCTGTGCACGCCGATAGTAATTTGAATCGGATACAAAAATGTGAGGATTAGGCATCCTCCGGTGTAGTTTCTGACTCCGAAAACTGTGTGTTCAACCATTTGCCTGCTTAAATAAAGTCACACCACTTTAAATACACTGTTTTCCTCGCGTCTGTTTTTGGAATCATCAACGGAATAGCTTTCACTGTTCCCATAACCTAAGCTCTTTGCCAGACGTAAGGCTTTTAAGGCTGTTGAGTCACGAGTTATTATTATTAAATTTCACTTATTATCCCATCAAGGAAACCTACATTATATAATCGCGGTGTACTGACAATGAACTATTATTTTGTATTGTTTATTTGCTACTACTCAAAAACTAAAAACTATAAAAATAATGAAGTTTGTAAAGTACAAACTCATTGTCAACCTCAAACAAAACTATTTTAACCTAACGCTTATAACCTAACCGTCTGAAGAAAGAGGACGATCAGGATATAAACCTGATCGTCCGTTATAAACGTTCGGTTAAATTGATTTGGTTTGAGTGTGAAGCTATCGCGACTGATAATGATGTACGTTTACAAACTTTATTATTACCAACCAGGGGTTCCTGATTGAAGGAAGCTTCAGTTTTATTATTCTTCGGCAACAAGAATAATAATTGAAGCCGCCATGACACTGACCACAACAAACAACCAGTTGACCTAGGCAGTCTTTCCGATCACCCTAAACTGTATTTTTCAGATTTCTTCCTAACTTGCACTAGAGATTAAATTGATTAAAAATACTTTTGAGGAATCGCTGTATATATTAATGGATACTAATCAAATACTTTGGTTTATCGATTTTTTTTAAAAATTCTTTTAATAAGGGTGTGTGCTTATTTTATATTTGCTGAATTATTTATTATTATTAGTTAATTTATTTCATAATAAGCTGAATTCTTCGATACTTAGTTAAATTCTAGTAACGTCTAAAGCAGATATGAAAATTACATTACAAATAAAATAATAAATAGGTTTTTGCAAAAATAAAAATATTATCTGTTTGGCAATTAACTTTTTACAAATCTCTTGACAATTCTAGTTTTTATTCCTTTTTGATAAACTACAAAACTATAGAGATAAAAGACAGCAAGCAATTCTAAAAGACCGCTTGTAAGATAAATTGTATAAAGGTAAACGATAACGTAGATACTAAAAGTGAAATTATTAGTAAATCGTTGTTATTGTATAAAACTGATAAGGATTGGGACAGGGCCACTCCCAGGCCTGATATCATCCCACTTGAACCGCAATTATCAAGCCTGAAATAAATGAAAAATAAATGAATTTTTTGTAATTAAATCATTTTTATTACAATGAGTAATGCGTTAAGGTATGAATTACCAAGAAAAAAAAAAATGATTTTAGATATTTCTTACAATTTTTATAATACTTTATATTATAATGTAATTTTGAATTTTTCGGTAAGCACTAAACTAAATAGGCCATTTGATTTGGTATACAATGTACATACAGTAAAATAGCTAAATGTAGAGAGCTAAAAAGAGCTAAATGTACTATCTCCAAACATTAGAATAAAATGATCATAATTTAAAAAATTTAAGTAAAATACGTTTAGCGAATTTTTAAAGCAAGATACGCTAAATACGAAAAATAGATCATGATATCTCAATAACACCTAAAATTAGTTTTTAAAAATATCCGTCAGATGTGACTGAATAACATAAACATACTCAAGAATTCGTCACATTCAAAGCACACACTCGCGACTTAGTCGGTTTATTTCAACATCATTTTTGCGCCGCATCCAGTTCTTGATTGCGGCTCCTTTTATTTTCACCGTAAAAATAACATATCTTAAACTTTATCTATTCTAACTTCCTACATTCCGTCATGCTTGAGACACACACCAAATGACGGAAAAATGAATATTATGTAATATTAATTTTTAATGGGCGGTGAAAATTCTCATTTGTGCATATTAGAGATTCGAATAGAGCGAGATATAGCTATTAGCGCCATGTTCTGTAAACTTTTTCCACGTTAATGATAGCCCATTCAAATGTTTAATATGCTTCTTGTAAATAAATTACCTATACATTTCGAGTGGAAAAAAGTAATATTAAGTAAATTGAGTTAAATATCTATTGAGATATGTTACTATATCGATTTGAAGACCAACAAATCACAAGAAAAAAATATTTTTATGAATGAATGTGGTTGGCTTAGCTTAGCCCAAATCATTTCGAGGTGCGTCTGGTCGTCGTTGGGACACTACTCGATTATATAAATGATTGACATAACATCCTGTTAATCGTGAAGTACATTAAAGAAAATTAAATAAAGAACCCTTCTAGAATAATAATAATCCAAGGCAAAACGGCACGTAAAAGGCTTGGGCCTGCCTTGGAGAGGGGGCATGGACAATTAACGATAAATGTGATGAGGATAAAACGGGGTTGGTGAGTCACTCCATCAACAGCATAAACCCGTATAATACTCATCCTTAACCGGATAGACACCGCTTAACATGAGCATCTATTCATTGTCCCTTGCCAAAGTCGGGAATCAAATCCTGCGTGAGTAGCGCAGACAGTTGCAATGAGCTACTGGGGTTTCGAGGACATTGTAGGAGTAATTTCTAAGGTAATAGTTTCCCCTGTGCTGCAGGCTGTTGAAGACAATCACTTAAGATTGTATTCATATTGTAATTATACCTAAATCAATACATTATTTCTATTTCTTTGTTAGACGTTAACGATCCAAGAAATGGAGGAGCTCCGAGCCTTGTTATCCATCCCAACAGAGATCAGCCGTATGTCATCACAGCAGATAGACTTCGACTTATTCGAAATAATTTGATGTACTGGTATTTTGATGATGGCGGAAATGACGGCAACGGAGATTACCAAACAAATATACATCCATCTTCACCTCAACTTCATAAAAACCTTAACTTTCAGCTACCATTTTTCGGATTCCGATTTAATTATACCAGGGTAATTTTACTTTATATTTCACTTTTTTGAATGTTGTAAAAGCTAATTCTATAAAATTCTATCATTTCTATTGCGTAGGTTTCCAAGGTCAGAGTCTAATAAATCTAGATCTTTCGGAAGTGACCGCTTCAAAGATTTTGTGAATCATTTTTGTGGTCTCCCCTGGAAGATCTAGATGTATCATTCTAAAAGCTTCTTCAAAATAAAATGGGAATGGAATATAACGAAATATTGGGTTTGCAGAAATTAAGAAAAACAATAGGGGAGCGTCTCTGAACTTTTCCTTACTAAATAATTCCAAAATTAGCTGGAGACATTAATTTGAAATATGGAAGATTTTTTTATCTTAAAGAAAGTTATACGTGGTACGAATTTCAGTTCAATGATAAAAAAGTTCCAGAATGACTTAGTTAAAATAACAGCCCATGAAAGGACTAATTTTTGTATCAAGTTTCAACTCTCTAGCTTAAACACTGTCGGAGTTGTGCGTTACATAGACAGACTCTCACACAGACAGATGGACAGACATCCAGCTATAAACCACTCAAATTGTCTTAAAATCACCCAAAACAGGCAATTCTGTTACATCTCAGTTTAGATTATTCTGGGTGAAAACATTACTTATCCTAATTGCTATATACCATATTATTTTTCTTTATTTAAGTCGGAAAACATTTTTTTTTTTTTAATCTATGTAAGTAGAAACCACTTTTGATCAACCAGCCGAACCTATAAATCTGCAATCCTTTTTGGAAGTATTGTTACATTACAGTAAACGAAATACAACAACCTAGAATTCGGTCGAACCACAATAATTGCTTACAATTGCGTATTCTTTATACAAGTTTAAGTACATTCTTCCTTACTTTAATTCTGTAATTTACAATGTATTTCAGGTATCAATTAATGGCTATCTTGAATTCAGTGATCCTCCAGATCAGTTGTCATACCCTTTAAAGTTTCCTACTCCTGAATGGCCTAAACGCAATGATCCAAGTTTCATCGGGATGTTTTACAGCAAATGCAGGATAGGTTCTCTCAGGGATGACGATGTCGATCGAAGGAGACCAGGAGTGTACTTCAGGTAAATTATCCATTTGCCTTTTCTTTATATTTTTCACAATTTATGATTATATTTAATGAAAATCATAATAAGCGGGATCTTATTGGTCCTTTTATGGTCCACTCACATTTAGATGCATTTACACATTAATTAATCACATCAAGTCCAATTAAAAAAGGTACTTTGTCTTTGAACGACACATTTATTTTCCATATAATTTAAAATTAATTTTTATTTGTATTATAATATTTAAAATTATTTTGCATTGCTCAAAAATGATAGTTTTTTTTTTTTTTTTTTTTTTTTTTTTTTTTTTTATAGAATGGAGCGAGATTTGCGTTCAAGAACAGACCAGTTTGGTGTAGAAGTAAGGGAACGTCTTAAATGGGATTTGAGAGATGGTGTAGTTGGGGCCGACTATTTCGATCCTAAACACGCTGTAATCATCACGTGGAAGAATGTAACATTTGCCGGTGGTATCGACTCAGCTAAATACACTGTAAGATTTAGAAGTTTTAAGACCATTCCTGTCAATTGAATATTAAACCATTTAGAGGGCGTGTGTAACTAAGGTTTACTTTCTAAATTGAGCTTTTGAATGACTCTCCATGGTAAATGTGTAAGTCTTTAACATTAAATGTATCATCGTCATCATCTGGTAATTAAAATTTAGTACTCTATGATAAGGCTTCAGGAGAATATCGGGTTGTTTAACTATTATCCATTGTGCAGGATGCCACAAACAAAAGTGAGGCTGCCATTATAAAGGGAGCCTGGGTATCTTGTAATGGAGATTGGTTAGCTCTTAATCAATCAGGTAAGCGGTATCGGGAGTGGTCACTACTTGGAAGGGTGGCCACACAGATTTGATTTCAATTTCTGGACCGGGTCCAACCAGCATTGCTTAAACAAATGGAGCTTCTCGAAAGAGGTAACGCTACTAGGTTTCGGTCCGGAAAACCATAGCCGACGCTATCGGTTCTATGAAAGTCGAGATGTGTGAGATGTTTACCGACCAACACTTCACAAAATTGTGAAGAGTTTGGTCTTCCAACCTGGGCTTGTTTGATGGACCAACCTAAGTCTGTGTGTCTTCTGGTGTAACACATCTAAAATTGCATGATCTTAGGATTAATGGTTATTACAAGAAATTTAGTCAGTCAGTGGTAATTGGATTTTATATTCTATAGATTTTTTACTTTTCTGTTATTTATATCGAATTTTTTTTTTTAGACCAACACTTTCCAACTAGTTTTGGCTACCGATGAAGTTATTACTTATGCCATGTTTAACTATCTGAATATCAAATGGACGAGTCATACAGAAGCTGGAGGTGATACAACGCTGGGTGAAGGAGGAGTTCCAGCATTTGTAAGTTATAGAGAATGATTTAAATAATACTAGGAAGGGATTTAGTCTCATATTAACATACCTTAATAAGAATATTGAGAGCAAATACAGTTATTTTCAAAATTACCAATCATCTTATAAGAAATAATACCCTCTAAATTAGCTCTATTATTTGCTTCCAGGTTGGATTTAATGCTGGAAATGGTACCAGAAGCTACGAATATAGACCATTCTCACAGATGTCTACCATAAGAGATTTGGTTGCAAGAGGTTGGGCCAATGGATTCCCTGGCAGACACATATTTAGAATAGATGAACAAATATTAGTCGGAACATGTAACAAGGATATTGGTAAGTAATATTTAGGTTAATTATAATTATAATTAATATCGGGACATTACAATGATCGACTGTCTTAGTTTCGAGTCAGAATTTTATGTTAATTTATCGGGTTGGATAATTATTTTTCCTAATCTTATAATTACCTATTGTTTGTTTTTAGCTGGAGCAACACTTCCTCTTATGTTCGCACCTGAGAGTGGTAATATGTTAGGTGGAACAATTGTAAACATAACTGGACCTTGCTTTACACCAGATATGAAGATCAAGTGCAGGTACAATCATTTTAATTAATTTATTACGTATGTTGTTCTTAAAATAACGGTTCAAATATATTTTTTTAATTATTTAAACAGTAAATATTAATTTGCGCTAATGTATGAAGTCATGCAAAATAACTTATAGTTAACTAAAGAGTTAATAATTATGTAAATACATTATGTAATAACATAATTAAAATAATACAAATATTTAAATAACTATGTAAAAAACTATATAAATAATTATGTAAATACATAATTATTTTAAGTAATATTAATATGGTCGTTTAGAAGAAAGTATTGTAAGTAAATACTATGAGAGAATTAAACTGTTTAATCAACCAAATATTTATTGTAATCAGTATAATTAATTATCTAGTTCATCGCCTTCTGTATTTTTTATTTGATTTCCACAGATTTGACGTGGAATCCGTTACTGGTACAGTGGTGGATAAGAACAGAGCAATTTGTGTGCAACCTTTTGTAATGGCTGATGGTTACGTAATTTTTGATATTTCTATTGACGGTGGCAAATATATTTGGAAAGGACAATACTTTATCGGTAAGCATGTAGCTAAGCATTTAAAGCACTATATCTTAAGTAATTTATTGAAAGAAAATAAGTCATTATTATTGTTTTATTTTAGAATCTCCGGCAACAGCTACAAGAAAAGTATTTTTTGAAGACAAACCTGGTTACTCTATCCACGAAACTTATCCAAGAGAGGTTAAATTTACATGGAACCAATACAATTTAACCACAAACCTTGCTGCTCAAGTTCAAATATCCGTTTGGGGTTATAGAGAACGTACAATTAGGCCAGAGCTAGTCTACATTGATCAGTTAGAGGTAACGATGTAATATTTATATTTACAACAAGTATAATATGTATGGTCCCTCATTACCATTTAAGATGTGCATACAACGACACATACGACCTATTTGCGTTATGTGAATGAAGTAGCTGAACATTAAAATTTAGGTTCTATGTTTCATATTGTGTTAATAATATAATGATTTAACAGACTGGAGTTCCGAACAATGGAAAATATACAATTATACCTTCTAGTTACAAGACAAGGACTAACAATGGTAAACTTGATCTTGGGTGGGGATTTATTCAACTGAATTTAACAAATCCTATATACATGAACGGAACGTCCTTCAATCCGTAAGTATAAGTTCACTTATTTGATAATTCATTTTAAAGAATCCTTTATTCTAGAGTTTTATTTAGTTTTTACATAGAGAGCAATTTATCCTAAAACTATTTAGCAATATTTAAAGCTGACATAATTATCTTAATAACTTGTAACTTTTAACAGATAAAAACTAATGTTTCAGAATTATTTGGAGTCAACCTATTCCTCTAGGGTGGTATTTCGCTCCTCAATGGCAAAAAGCTTACGGTGTTAAATGGGCAGATCGAATGTGCGACAATTGGCTTAAAAATGACCGATTTCTCAAAAACTTTGCTCAGAACTTAGCCCAGTGCCCATGTACATTAGAACAGGCTTTTGCAGACAAAGGAAGGTTCTTCGCCGATTATGATTGCGATATAGATGCCAATCCGGACTGTTTTTACCATAAAGGAGCACGTCATTGCGTTAAAACTGGAGCTCCTAGGTAAAGAAAAGTTGAAAATTAAATATTTGGAAAAGTTTAATTAGTATATTTCTTGTATATGAATATTTATTTCAGAGCCATACAAGAATAATTTGTAGTATCTAGTTTCAACATCCTTATGAGTTCATCTTTTTATTTGTTAGCTGTTACAACCATGGGTTTTGCAGCAACAACAATTTGCCTCCACGACTTTATCAAAAGTGAAACACGTGGTACCTTAAACTTCTTTAGGTTAAGATTTTTCTGTCTTTTATCTCTTTTCTCTTTTAGTTCTGATGGTTCTGAGCAGCAGTGCTGTTATGACAAGAACAACTACTTAATGATGTCTTACGATCAGATGTGGGGTTCTACACCAAAGCGATCAAGCAATTTCGGACTTCTTCCTTGGAACGAAGCTAACAAGGTTAAATCTTACTTAGTAATTTCTGGTGGACTTATTGGATGTATATTTGTACCTTATTTCTGCTCCAAGTATGTTTTTAGAAGAGTAAACAAAGTCGGCAACCACAACTTTTTTTAAAGATACATTTTGTTCAATTTACTTAATATATTTGAACAATGTTATAGGTTCCAACTTTATCCCAATGGTTCCATGACATGATACCGTTTTACTACTGTTGTTTCTGGCAAGAAGAACAATCTGTTGGATGCGAAACATTCAGATTTGAAAGACGACCAACCCAAGACTGCGTTGCTTACCAATCACCTTATATCGGTAGGTTAAAAACATGGCACCTAACATATTAATAATCTCTTCTTTGGTATACACATTTATTTTTAAACTTACCTTTTTACAATCATATTATATTATATTATTTTCAGCTACTGTATTCGGTGATCCGCATTTTATAACTTTTGATGATGTTGAATATACATTTAACGGCATGGGAGAATTTGTTTTGGTGCGCTCCATCCAAGATAAATACGAATTGAATATACAAGGAAGATATGAGCGTGTTCAACCTAATCAATACGGTCAAGTCGCTGCAACTAAACTTACGTCTATTGCAGGTACCAATTTACGATTTATGCTATTTGATCATTTTCAAATTTCTTTAGTTAACTTGTAATCTACGTTTGCAGGATTATTATAAATGCTTTTTATCTTAGTACTTTTATTATTTTTAATTCTATTGGCTATAAACCGTTTTATTTTTCTCTTATACAACCTATTTGTTATCAGCTCAAGACAACAGTTCCACCACGGTTGAAGTAAGGATGAGACACCCATATGCTCAATGGAGGTACAAGTTAGATGTTTTCGCTAACGGTAGAAGAGTTTACTTTGACAGGCCTGCTTTAAGAGTTCAGCATTTCAGAGGTAAGTGTGCAAGTTTATTTCAAAACAAAATACAGTGAAAATGGTTTAACATGTAACTGAGGAGACCGTAGGTGTATCTATTTTGTTTTTTCCGAGAAGTGAAATCTTTTCGTGTTAAGTGACTTTCTGTTTTGTGTTAAAATGTAAAAAAGTATGGTAATATCTAGTTTTTGTTGGGACCGCAGTATTATTTCGTGTTAACCGATTTGTCATATTAAGTTTTTTCGTGTTAAACGGGTTTATTTATTTTAGTTTCAATAACTGAAGAAATGTTTATGATTTTGTTCTCAGGTGTAACGGTCTATATGCCATCGTATGTTCTGAACCAGTCTGAAATCATAATCATGTTCCAATCTGGAATTGGCGTCGAAGTTGTAGAAAACAAAGGCTACATGGCGTCAAGAGTTTATCTTCCATGGAATTACATTGTAATATTAATACTTCTTTCTTTGCTAAAAGTTTATCTGAAAGAGATTCCCTACGTCGAAAAAAATCATAATGCTGATATATCTTTTTATTTTTTTAAAGAACAAAACCAAAGGACTGCTTGGAAACTGGAGCTTCAATCAATTTGACGACTTCGTCTTACCAAATGGACAGATTGCAAACATTAATACCAAAGATACTGATAGTATGCGACAAATATACTATAATTTTGGGTTGAGTTGTAAGTCAACCTTATTTTTTATAGTTACATCGAGTCTGCTATTGTAATATTATTTGGAATGTGTTATTTTCCTTCTCTTTAGGATATTTTTGATTTACTTTACTATGAACCGATATTATCTTACTCAGTGGTATTTTTTAAAAATGTTTTTAGGGGCATTGGACGATAAAGACGATAAAACTAAAGGTCGGCCGCTTTTCCTAGCAGAATATGGGAGATCAGCGAGTTATTACCTAAATAAATCGTTTGTACCTGAATTCAGAAAAACACCTCAAGAAATTATACCTCCAAATCGGTAGGCTAATATTTAAATTATTTTCATAAAACTAGAGTAAGAAAAAGGACAGAGGTTACTTTCCAGCAGGTGTTAAATTTTAACAACTAAACATAAAAAGATTCTAAAGCAATAAGTTTTCTCTTCTTCAAAATTAAGCAAATGAGCCTCTCAGTTATGAGTTATGAGGTAAGGAATTATTGATTAGCTCTCCACGCAAAAAGATGGCGGTCCACTGCAAGTGACCAGCTAGAAAAGATCAGGTAAAACTAAGAGCTGAAGTAAGCGAATCTACTTGTATCAACCAATACATCCGTAACTTTTCAAGATTTATTTCCTACTTCTGATACAATTTTGGGCTATAATAACAATTCACCGAAGTTAATCATTTTTTACCTAAAATTATCTTCTGGTTGTACTGTAAAAAATGGGAAATATATCTATTTCATGTTATTTTTTATTATAATATTTATTTTGTAGAACAAAAGACCTGCAGATAGCAGAAGATCTTTGTGGAGATTCATATCAGTGCAAATATGACTACGCAGTTTCACTCAACAAAGAGCTGGCTCTAATTACACTTAAATTCTTCAGCGATTTCACTAATCTAAAAATCACTGCTAAAAGTAGAGGTAATCATTTGATTTGTTTCCCTTGTCTTTATGTATATTAATAGTTATTTTCTTGGTTATTTCTGCATCAAAGGTAAAGAAAAAACGCTTCTAAAGGTTGAAGCCCACCTGACAGGCATAGAAATCTACTAACACCTTACAAAAATGATCTGACCCACACAACAAACATTCCGAATACGACCGGCTCCATCCAAATCAGCTCTCCTCTTTCTTCTCTAGACCGGTCTAGGAAGCGCACCCTATTTCTATTTATTTCCATTGGCAAAATGCCAGGTCTAGTGTACCAACATCAACCATGAAATCTTGTGCACCTTTGATCATATACTGATTATAAATATCATATACCCACTTATTTTATAAGCTAGATTTTATAGTAAGTTATCTTATCAAAATTGTACTTTGTAATAATGAACATTTTAGAAATTATACTTTTATTGCAAATAAATATGTTTCAAGAATTAGTCTTTGGGACAACTATTTGTTTAACAAAGAAGTAAATTTGACATTACTCATCATTCATCATATTTGCCTGAAGATGTCTCTCATGATACGAAATATTACCAAATTAATTAAACAGTCTTCTACACCTTTTTACGCCCCTTCTTGACTTAACACTTAACATCATCGATAGAAACAGGGGGCCACAAACTAATAAAAATAAATCGAACAAAAATACATTTTATATATGGTATGATAAATTACATTTTTGTATGATAAAATCTTTTTTTTTCCAGTGCTGAGTTGCGGTATTCTCGAAACACCAAGGTTTGGAAGAAAGAGTAACTTCTTCTTTGTACCTGGAACAAAGATTGTATTTGAATGTAATCAAGATTTCGTTTTGATTGGTGACCAAAGGAGAACTTGTACAGCCCAAGGAAAATGGGATTACCCTGGTGAAGGATATACAGAATGTTTAAGTAAGTTCACTTTGGATTTTTATTACATTTTGAATTTTTACCATTCAAGGCATTAGTTTATTGATGATGGGAAAATAAATTGGTCTGTAAGACGTTTAAAATTTTGGTTTTACTGTAAATATTATTTATCTCTTTAAGTGTAATTTATTAAACAATGCGTGTTATTTACATATCTAGTCCAAATGCATAAATTATTTGCAATAATATACATATATATCTGACTCTAAATTTCAATCGATTGTACTCACGGGGCCTTAAACAAGTAAATTCCATTTACACCCATTGAATAAATATGCAAATTTGTTAAGACTTAATTAATCCTGGGTTTCGCAGTCTTGACATGTTCAAGAGGGATTACATGATATTGATACCCATAAAATACCGTAATTTTTAAATCTTGAAGTAAAAGGAATTTTATTGTTGACAGGGCACGTGGAGTACGATTCGAGACAGTTGGGAAAGACCGGCTTGATAATCCTAGGCGTTATGCTACCTTTGGTTCTAATATTAGTCTGTTGCTTCGTCCACTTGCGGCGCAAGTACATCAAAGACAATGGGTCTTGGGAATATTCAAAAGGTGCAAATGGTAAAGCCATTAAAGAGCCCATAGGTGCCAGTCTTCTAAAGAGACGAAGATCTTACATACCTGAGGCGTATAACGACGGCATGTTCACAGAAGCGCCTAGTCATTCTGTTCCGAATTTAACTGCTCCTGATTATACGCCTCCACCACCACCACCAATCCATTCAAGTCGCTCTGTTCCGGACTTGGACGCTAAACAGACGAAGAAGAAGCGACTCTATGACGGAACTTACTCCACAGGAGAACCGTTAGCTGACGCTCCGAGGACCGACGGCTTCGAGGATAAAGATTGGGATATGGACAGAGACGTGGATCCCGGATCCCTGCATTCACTCGTTGCCCCTATCACATATTCCAGGGTTCCGACGATGGAAAAACAGCACGACTCTCTCCAAACGGATATCTACTAATATTTTAAAAGTGGGCTATATGTAGCATAGCATCGCTTAAAAACATTTTTTAATAACTGGTGTAAACTTATTTCCGCAATAATGTTGTCTTTGGATATGGCTTTGGCTAATCAACTTGCACGCCCATTCGATTTTTGCTCCTCTTGGCAGTGGAGCAAAAATATATTCAACAGCAAAATTACCCGGACTGATAATAATTATGACAATTGTCGCTTAATTCTCACACTATGTTAAGTTAAAAAACAAAAAACAAAAAAAAAAAATGATTGCAGTCATCGCCTTCTAGCTCTCTGGCGAAAAATATAAGATTAAGTTCGATTAAATTTTAATTCTACAATTTATTGCATATTTGTGTGTACATTTGATGAATATTATATAATTTATGATATACGTAATCTGTAAAAGCCTATTGTTTATTATTTTATTTTATTAAATGACTGAAGTTCTTAATCCACAGAATATTATTATAAGAGTCATAGCTGTCTAGTTAATATCCCAAAATGCATTTACTTGAGGTCAAACATTTAGGTTAAGAGTTACATAGTTATTTTAAAATTCATGCTTTATAAGGTGTCAGTTGAAATACAATACATTTTTTTTTTAATTATTATAAAATCGGAAACTCCTGATTGACCTCAAAACATAATTATTTGTACATAATTAGATAAATTGCTATTTATTATTTTTAAGTATGATTGTATTGTTTTAGAGAATTGAATTTAAAGTGTGTTTTTAAAAATTAGTTAGTTTTTGAATTTTTTGTTTTATTTTATTTTTTATTTTTATATTCTGATGATAATTTAGTAATTATTTGACATTGTAACACTAATTTTAAATTTTAATAAATATCATTTTTATGTTTATAATTTTTTTTAACATATGTATACTTATGAAACTACCGATTATATTTTTATATTTTTACCTATTTTATATAGGTATTTTATTTATATAATATAAAAATATAATTGTTATTAATTTAAAATCTTATAATTTGCAAATTTAAAGTTTTTGTGCATTGTTGACGGCGATATCTTATGACGATAGATTGTAAAAAGGATTATTAGTGAGCACCTGACCTAGGGTCTTAGATGAACCTACCTACAAAATTGTATATTCTTTACTCGAGTGGGTCCAGAGAAATATATATTATCACAATAAACATAATAACATCAATTAGGTGAATCCGAAACTGGGATAATGAATTTATTATTGTCACTGTTTGAGTTTTATCTGTGTAAAGTTCCAAAAATACTGTTAAATGGATCTTTCGTCAGAAAAAATAATTAAGTTAAATTTACTGAAACTATGTAATTAAAAAATGTTTGGTGTGAATTTTTAAGAAGTTAATTTGTTTTCTTAGATAAATCGTATCCTATGCGAGAAGTAATAATAGTTTAGGATTGCGTGTGTGCACAATATTATTTTACAGAATAGATAAGCGCTTATTAGATGTGTATCATGTGGTAACCTTTCAACATTTTAGAGAAGAGTGAAAAAGTGAAGATCATTTCCGAGCTGTGATTTTTGTTCATTTTACCGCAGACAAAGAAGGTATTTCAGAAAGTTAAGTAGTATTGAGAGATGAGAAGATAAGCTATCAAACTTGGTGACACCGAGCGTGGGCAGCATGCTCGGTGTTCACCTAGCATCGCCATAGAAATGGGTAGCTTCTTGAGAGTGAAATAGTGTCAATCCGGTTGTCATGTTTATGTCCAATTATAAGGTTATACAAATAGGTAATAATTGTGTAAGCCTTTCGGCAGACCTAAGCAACAACCCATGGAGGGCCACTCGTCATTGCACTACGAATTACAACTATTATAATTATTTCTAGAACATAAAGGTCCTTTCTGCTTTAATCGTTTACTATTTTTGTTTTACAATGAATAAAACCAATTGTCTTCTAAAAGCTTAATTCAGCATTACGCTCGATTGCTCACTTTTCTTAATATGTAGTTGTATATTAACTGAGAGTTTAATTTCATTTCATTTTATGAACCTTTTAATTAATTATTCCAATTGTATATTATAATAATTTTCCAATATACATAACAGGAGGAGAAGAGTATTCTTTGAGAGCTATTGGAAAGACCTGGATAATAATTGGCATTGTCATTTTGCCAATTGTTATAGTTTTGGTTTGTGTCGGATGCAGAATATGGCGAAAAAACCAACCACCACCTGTGTATGTATAAATCTACTAGTTTAAATAATGTATTTAGATCAAATAAAAATTTAAGGGTTTCAAAATATCAATTAGATGGTAACGGCAACGCGTCCTTGGACTGGCCCAGAAAAGTCACGAGGAGCAGTTTTTAAATCTTAATATCAACCCCAATTTTTTATGGCTGAATAATGCAGCAAAGGTCAAATCTTTATAAATATAGTTTTCATAAAAAAAGGCTTCACAATCCCCAAAAACAAAATACAAGAATATGCTCCTTGATCTTTACAATTCATGCAATTTTCTGCTTCAGTTCTCTACCAAATATTGTGTTTGCTAAACCCGCAATGCAATAGATATATTCATCTGTAAGGTTTAAAACTGATTTATAGATTTTAAAGATCAGCCTTTCAGCCACTTCATGTCAATCATGTCATTGTAACAACAAGCATCAAAATTGCTTATAATATGTGTATTATGTAGTTGCAATTTTCAAATAAAATTAAAAAAAAATTGGTGCTGGAGATATGCAGAAGTTAACTTTAATCATAATTATTGAAATTTAGTGCACAGATAAGTCCATATACCCTTTAACTTGGAGTGGACCATCGGCCAAATTGACCCAAACCGGTCCCATAAGTAAGATAAGTCCATTTGAGTTGTTATTATAAATTGATTAATTATTTATGAGGCTATGAGTAGCTCTGTTACGAACAAGAGTAAATCTATTCCTGCTGCCCAGTTCAGATCTGATGTCCCATTGACAGCAGTCAGCTGTCCAGTTACTCAGTCCAGTTCAGAGCTGCTGCCCCATTGACAGCAGTCAGCTGTCCAGTTACTCAGTCCAGTTCAGAGCTGCTGTCACATTGACAGCAGTCAGCTGTACAGTTACTCAGTCCAGTTCAGAGAGACGTAAGCAGTTTTTATTATTTCTCAAGGAAATATTATACTCCCTGCAAAATGAAATTCAACACTTACCCTTTTGTAGAAATGGATAGGTGTTGGTAAAAGTCTAAAATTGAAATTTTTAAAATCCCTTGTTAATTTCAGTAAAAATCACATTTGAAACGAAAAACTGGTGAAACAAAGTTCTTTTAATAGACCTTATATTCGTTCTAAGCATTAATATTTAAGCTGTAAATTTCCCTTAAGATAACCAAGTTCAATAATTTGTTACAAGCTTATAACTTCAATATCTCTATATTTCAGTAAAAATGCGAATAAACCAATCGTAAAAAAACAGGCAGTGTCTACCTCGCCTCCAGCAACTGTAACGGTTGTTCCAACCAAATCGGCTCCACCACTGCCAACAACGCCTCCACCTCCTCTGGATAAACAAAATTTGGATTTGTCTGATGAAAAAGAACCGTTTGTTTTACATGATGATCCAAAACCACCGATACATCGATTTTCTCAACCTTCGTCAAGACCAGTTTAATTGTTAGGATGAGGCATACCAATGCGGCACGTCTTCATGTTAAAAACACCAATCCAGAAGTACAAGCTCTTAATTAATTATCTAAATGATTATTTACATTACTTATCAAATCATACTATTTATTTTCATTTCTCATGTATCTTCACAATTTTATTGTTAACTTTAAATTTATATACATGTAAAAATATGTTTAATCTAGATTTAAATTTATTGTTAATTTAATGTGAATATAATGGTTCTTTTTTTTTAATAAATAACAAATATTTATATTTATTTATTAAATTTACCTAAATTGTCAGTTTTATTATTTATTAACACTAATTCGTTTAAATCAAATACCCAAAAAATCGGCCCCTAATGTTATATAGATTCGATAGAGATAAAATTAAATTATTTAATGTTGGAATTGTATAAACAGGATCAAGAACAGGAGATATGACATAATTTCCATATTTGTTAATGATGTAGAGATTAAATAATATATTTATAATTATAATTTGATAATTAAACTGGTATTGGGTGGAATTTTGAATAAATTTAATTCTACCAAAAGAGTGTGTGCCCAAATTGCACTAAACATTCAAGCAATAGTGCCTATATTAAAATAGCATTTAATCGTTCCTTATTCATATAAATGTCAAGTGTATTCATGTTTAGGGGTCTATAGAGTAAAAAAATTATCCATTCTCTGAATCCTCAATTTAACTTGTTTGGTTATTAATAATATTGATGTTAAAACTATAGATTGTGTAAGAGGGGTTCCCTTACCTTGGACCCTTAACAAAAATCAACTATGACTGATAACTGATATGACAGCTGGTTAAATAGGTTGCTTAAATAGCGTTACCAGACATCACAAAAAAAAAAAAAAAAAAAAAAAAAAAAAAAAAAAAAAAAAAAAAAAAAAAAAAAAAAAAAAAAAAAAAA
>KZ651045.1:804880-829424 GCA_001010745.2 Gerris buenoi
AAAAAAAAAAATAAAAGTCATATATACATTCATGTCATACATACATTCAAAGTGAACATACACAAATGGGAGGGGAATGGGAGTTTTCCTTTTAGGGTTGCTTTCTTATAGTATTTTATATGGTAAAATGAATTTTACCAGTAAAATGTAATAATACAGTAAAATGATGTGAAAAATCAAACAAATATCACGAGTAATAAATATTTTTTAAATCTACACTTATACCTTTCATTTAATATACCTCTAAGAAAAAAATTGTATACTGGTACTGAAGGGTTTCATGTTTTTATTTCTTTTGATTCAAAAGTTAATGGAACCAAACAGAGTGCCAGACAAACACAGAAACGAAACTATAAGGTTTTCTTTTTTTGGCTAACTAAACCCGTAAAGAACTTTTAAAAAAGGTATTTGTACGTACCACAGAGAAAATGTAAGAAATATGGGTAATATTTATGCTTATTATAGTGTTGACATAGCTACACCCAAAGGTAGGTAAAACTAATGAAGATGTTTAGGTTTAGCCCAATTATTAGAATGAATACTTCAATTTTATAATTTTTCTCTGGATTTTCCGTTCATTGATTAGAATAGAAAATCGGGAACTCAAAGAAACTATATTCTGATGCGCAGGATGATTTATACAACGCATAATAAATCAAAGTAATGGATCTGAAACAAAGGGTCTTTAATTGTATTAAATAACTTGAAATAACTTACTATAACCGTGGAATTTGAATCAACCATCGGATATTTTGACTGTAAACATTATTGGTAATGGCCCAAGAAGCAAGTTTGTCCCACTCATCCGTGCTTTTACCGTAAATTGACAGTCTCAACTCCGCATTTTGGTACTTACTTTCTTCAAAATCAGCTGCCACTTCCTGAAGACAAATATTTTCCATAGAATTGATCACAAATAGTAATTAAAATTAGTTCTAATTTGGTGTAAAGGTAGTTTGAAAATTAGGAATGGATGATAATACAAATCTGCTTTTTACTGAAAGCATACACTGGATCTCAAAGCATATGAAGTCTGACTATAAGTTTCATTGCAGGAAGCATCCACATAGACTATAAACATTAAGGATTGATTCAAATAAAGTTCAGTTATTTGTACGTTTGAAACATCATCACAATACTCTACATCACTAAGAATACTTTGAAGGAAAGAATGTTTAGGCTTCAGATTCCTAGAGATGAAATCTTCTTATGAAAATCTAATGATACCAAATGCTTTTACTTTTATTTTGTCAAGTAGTGTATAAACACCGCAAATAAATTGTTCTAGACCATCAAATTTTGCGTCGAATGAGACCAATCCCAGGTCTGCAAAACCAAACCATGATTTTCAGAAAACTTTTAAATTAGTATGTCCAAAGTGTTTCTTTTTATATATTAATGTTGAAGAGTGTGCTTAACATGAATTCCAATGTGTCCACAGAATTTTTCCCTCCACATAAACAGTTCTTCGAATCATTTAAAATGACCTCCATAAGCTTTTAATTCCTATAGAATTTCTTATTTAGCTTGAAATTCTAATACAAAGCTGGTATTGGTCTCATTCGATGCAAAATTCAATGCCCTACAAGGATTGCTTCAAAGTGATTTTTAGTAAGCACCGTTTTTGAGAATTATAAGGATGAACGTAAAGTAACGTTTTTATGTTTTTTTTTGTGAATATATGGAAAACCAAGCTGTTACCAACCACACCCATTTTTATAGGGACTTATTTGTTCATCGTCAAATGTCTTATAAAAACCCAGTGTTGAATGTTTCTTTTGGGAATACCTTTTATTAAACTAATATTGTGACATTTAACTATAAATTCCTAATTAACATATAATATTTAACATATAAATTCCTATAGAGTTAATCATTCGATTTTTTTATTCACCTACCTGAATTATACGTGCAAAATACTTTCCGTTGACATAATTATCAGTTTTAAGAAAGACTTCTCGAAGAGTACTTTCACCAATTGGATTATATTTAGCATTGAATTTATCGAAACGATGAAACGTGTTTCGGTCCTAAAACAATAATACATAATAATATAAAAATCATTTAAAATTTTCATTCAATTTACGTACATCCTCCAACTCTGTATAAATAGAAATTAAGAACAATTTCAAATGAAAAACGTAATTCCTTACCGCATGGACATCTAACATATCCACAGTCAAATCGTAAGCCGTCAAATTTTTCGATTTAAATACTTCATCCAGTGTCATTTTATTTCCTTTTACAACTGTCACCACTTCATTATTATTGTTCTTCAGAGTTTTCTTGATAAAGCGTAATAAATGCTTTTGGTTCATGCAGGAAGCAGCATGAATGTGAGTGTCAACCTGTAACAAAAGATTATATTATGTAAACTTTAAAAAGTTAAATTAACTTAAAGTTTGTTTTATTTATTGTCATAATGATTATATGGTGATCTTATAGAGGCATTCATGGGATTATCGAAGTGACGTGACAAGATGAAAGATTAAGAGGGACATAGGCCATATTTAGACACATACATAGTTCAGACACTATATTGTTTTGCCTTTATTCAGGAAACTTAAAAAAAAGGTTCTAACATAGAGGCATCTAAATGAGTTGGTACGTGTAGGAACAATACCACACATATTTTGATGCTTATCCTCGATAAAATCAATATTCATAAATTAATAAGTCCTATTTATTTTCTTAAGACAACATTATTAACTTTTTAGTCTATTCAACAATCCCAGGTCAATTCAACGCTGTGTTATAGGGCAGAAAATCAGCATCATTTTGACCACGCCAGATTAAAAAAGGAATCAGCCAGTTGACCACGTTAGCTTGATGTAAGAATCATCAAGCTTATCACATTATCTATACGCAGGAATCAGCCAGCTTACCACATCATCTATACGCGGGAATCAGCCAGCTGACACCAGCTTCATGTGGGAATCAGCCAGCTGACACCAGCTTCATGTGGGAATCAGCCAGCTGACACCAGCTTCATGTGGGAATCAGTCATGTCTAATCTCTCTTGGATTTTTTTTTTTTTTAAATATTTACCTTTCTTATATTATAGAAATCTCTGTGAGGTACAGCCTTTTGAGAAGCCAATTCATTTAACTCATTCAGCATCACATGTAACTGAAACTTTGATGATAAATAGCACAACCTCTGGTAGCAAAATGTTTTCCTGTAACAGAATAAACAAATTATAACAGTCAGAAATCGCAAGATCGCGGCGGATGTTTCGCAGTAGGTATGTCTTCCTTCTTGAAGCCATTCTAAGCTAGGGCTAAGCTGTCTTGAGGTACTGCTTTTCTTCTTTCCATAAGGTCTCGTTACTGATCCTGAAGCCTCTTGAGACCAAAGAGTGGATAACAGCTTTCTTCTGCGTCGAGTGGTAATGTAACGCTGCATTCAATTACCTATCCGTGTGCGTGGGATTCCTGTAGACGGCATGTTCTAGAGTTCCGTTGATCTTCTTCGTCACCAGCACATCAAAAAAATGTAGGCCGTTCTCCTCTTCAATCTCCATGGTAATTTGAAAACTCTAGTCAGCCCTAGCTAAGAATGGCTTCAAGAAGGAATACATACTGCAAACCATCCACCGCAAAGAGATTACTGAGGAACGCACCCCAGCAGAAAGGACGGGACGATCAGTGGAAGGCTTATCTCCCATACATCCAAGGTACCCAGATAAAATAAGCCCAATTCTACGAAAACACGAAATCAGGACCACTTTTAAAGCTCACATGTTCATCAGGGGCCTCCTAAAATCGCTAAAAGACAACCATCTTAAAATTTGCGTAGTATACCAAATCCATTTTAGTTGCGGCAAAAACTAAATCGCGCAAACCGAAAGATGAATACATTTCTATGCAGTTTCTCTGCAACTCTAGTATGTCTTGTTGTAGCTTCAAGTAAACATGACACCTCAGCACCACACCCCTGAAGATGCTTCCAGTAGTGGAAGCGAAGTGTCGGACTTGAACACCTTCGTGACGCGGATTTCATCGGAAATCCAAGCTGTTTACTACGAGTCTACACGCTGAAGCTTAAGCACCAAATTATATATATATTGTTGTATAAGCCCTTTGGCAGGCCTAGTGAATCATACTTCAACATGATTATAGTTAGTCTCTTGCTCAAGAATACATTCAACAGTAGGGTTGATATATTTTCTACATTACTTCGTATAAGAACATTAAGACATGAATGTTTATTTGTATAGTGGTCATATTTATTGTGGGTCGTGGGTGTTGAAAAAGGTACTATTTAACCTTATTATAATCTAATTTATATGTTAAAATGGTTATTAATTGTTTCAACTATGAATTCTTAAATCTAATATTCCTGTCTTGTCTATTCCTGCAATACCTCATCTACCAATATGAGATGGGATTGAATAAAACAGTTCTTTAAATTGTATCATTAACATGCATTATACAAAGTGAAAATTGATTTTAACAAAGTACATGATTTTAACAAAAATTATTTTTTTAATAGATTACCAATTGATTGTTTCCAAAGATTACAATTGGATTACTTTAGGTAGCCAATATTATAATCTTTTGACAAAACTGCAATTAATTACTTATATATCTTACTATATATATAACTTAAGTTGTTAAAAAAAACACTGCTATATACTTACAGCGGTCCGTCGGCCATCAATCCACAAAGGTTATTCAAATCTGATACAAATGTTGGTAAATCGGGGTATGGGAAGTTGATTGGCTTTTCATCGGACTCTTTTTCATAAACCTTATAAACACCGGCCTCACATTTAATGTGATAATTTAGCGAGGGTGGAAATTCTATTTCCCAAGGATCATTAGTCTCTATAAAATAAAATAAAAATGCATAATATTAGAGGATGATGAGAATGAATGAATTGTTGTGGAATGATAAAGTATGGTATTATATTATTATTCAATAATTTTAAAATTTGCTATTTTAAACTATTATTTTTAGTCGATGTATAGATTTTGGGGCCACAGCTATAGAAAGGGAAACATGATAACCACTAAACAGTATAAATGATACCCTCCCGTTAAAAAATGTTTTTATCAACTGGAACCGAAATTCACAGTTTTTGTGTGGTTTTAGCGATTAGTTTTCCCTTTTTATAATTGTTGCCCCATGATCTATGTCATCATCCAAGGCGCTACAGCCCATGAAGGGCTCCAATAGCGCACGCTCATCTTTCTCAGGTCGTCAGTGACATCATCCAGCCATGATCTAAGTCGTCTTCTTCTTCTACCTCCTGCAGGATGCCCGTCCATAAGTCTCTTCGGGACTCTTTCCTCATCCATCCTAGCGACGTGACCTAGCCAGCGGAGTCTTCCCGCTTTAATAGTGCTGACTATGTCGGGTTGATAGTACAGGTCCCTGATTTCTTGGTTGGTGAGGATCCCCCAGGTTCCTTTTTTCACACACAGCTCCATAAATTTTCCTGAGGATCTAGCGTTCCCAACGTTTCAAACTCTCCTCGTCGCTGGTTACTAGTTATTTGTATGACTCAGACCCGTACACTGCCGTAAGTCTCACCACACTTTTATATACCAACAGTTTGGTATTACGGCTAACATTTCGGGACCTGAACACTGACTGGAGAGCAAAAAAGCTCCGGTTGCCAGCAGATATTCTAGCTTTAATATCCTCTGTAACACTATTTTTACCTGAAACTACGGTCCCTATGTATTTAAATCAGCGAACTTGCTCAAAAACAATCCCTCCTATATGTGCAATTCCTCTTCATAAACCGGGTTCCTCATTGATAATAGCATATATTTGGTTTTCTCGGAGTTGATTTCCAGTCCCATTTCCTTGGCTGGATTTCGAAGTGCTACATAAGTTTTCTTCAAGATCACATCGTAGCCGTGCTACTACATCTATGTCGTCCGCAAAGGCTAAGCATTGCGTCATCAATACCTTGACCTTATTTTTATACCTATATGTTTATACACGTTTTAAGGTTTCCAAAGAGTCCAAATAAATTATTTAAAACAATTTATCTCTATTCTGTAGTCTGGTGCAGACGCTTGGAGCATAAAACCTCTGGCCGAATTCTATATAATCGGGCATACATGTTCAGCTTCTCTTCTATCACAAGGTTTATAAAACTTAAATATTTCTAATATATCACAGCACTTAATTGCGAGAGGTCGCGGCATGTACGTACCGGTTATATTGTAATAAAGATATTTTAAGAAAATATTATTATAATGTGATAATTGACAAATAAATAAATAAATTAAAAAGTAAATTGACATCATACCTCTACGATAAGCATGAGGGTATAGGAGGCTCTCATCAGGAGCGTTGGAGGGCTTCAACATTTCATTGATCCGTTGTTTAAAACTGGCTAAAAAACAAAAACAAGAATATATAAACAAGAATAAAAATAACAATGTTAGTGTTATAACTCTAAGGCACAAAATAATCATTTTTTTAATTAGATTCGTCAATCTAATTAAATACCGACTATAATTTAATTTTTAAATATCAAATTTAAAGAAAATAAATCAACTACAAAATAGATCTCTACAATCAATAAAGAACGAAAAATACTTAAATGATAAGGCGCTTTATCGCAAAATATTTACCCAAAATCCAATTACCAACCATTAATCTGGGTTTAATGCATGGGAAAATTTATGCATTGAGTTTTATGCTGCATTCTAATGTTAGCATTGAAATATATATAAATAACTACTATGTATATCAGAAAGTAAAAATTATGAAAATTTAGAACTTGCAAATAACGTTTGTTTTCTATAACAACATACATTAAAAGAAGTTCTTTGCAAAAGGTATTCATAAGTCACATCAATAATTTCGTTATAGAATTTTTTATGTATAGTTACATTATTAAGTTGGCACTTCTAAAGATTTTTACTCCCCTTATAAAAACCAAAGGGGAGTAACAATCTAAAGAGGGTGTGTGGAGTGTTATTTACTTAGACCGTAACTCCCCTTATTAAATAAAAAAAAAAAAAAAAACAAAAAAAACAAAGGTAGTAACAATATAAAGAAGACGAGTGGAATGATATACTTTAGATTGCTATTCCCCTTATAAAAATTAGAAGTGTGATATTCGTTTGTCGCATAGTACATAGATCTTATCGGCACTTCTTTAGATGGTTACTCCCTTTTGGGGACTAACCATCTGAATAAGCCTCCCCCATAACCTTCTTTAGTTCATTACTCCCCTGTGTTTACGTTACGTTACTCCCTTTTTTTAAATTTATTGGTTACTCCCCTAATTTATTACTATGAATTAATAACATTCCAAAAATGATTATTTTTCCACCCAATAAACTTTTTTGGGAACGTAGAAAAGCATTAGAGCTTTTGTTGGGGTGAGAATAAGGGGAAAGACAAGATGTATAAAGATAAAATTCAAGATATAATATGGGGAGTAACCATCTAAAGATGGTGTACGGAGTGATCTTCTTTAGACTGTTACTCCCCTAATAAAAACTGAAGGGAGTAACCATCTAAAGAAGGTGTATGGAGTGATCTTCTTTAGACTGTTACTCCCCTAATAAAAACTGAAGGGAGTAACCATCTAAAGAAGGTGTACGGAGTGATCTTCTTTAGATTGTTACTCCCCTTATAAAAACAGATGTGTGATACTCCATTGTCCCAATTTATATTGGATTAAACAGCTCTTTTTTTTAATAGTTTTTAGAAAAATTCATTTATATTTAAAAAATACAATCTAAATAATTGCCGAGTTTCTTTTACACATCGTTTCAAATAAATTTTAGACCATTTTGACAATGGGAGTAACCAACAATTCTGTCAACAAATTTTATTTAGTTGACAGAAAAAATATTAGATTTGGTTAAAATGAAATTAAAATAAGTTAAGTTTTAGAGGAATAGAAAGGTCTACATTTCCGAAGTGAAATTCTGTTTAATGGACAATTAGATGAGAGTGAGTTTTTCCAATGGATGCAAGGTAAAGGGCTTCAAATGTGAATTATAATTTTTGTGAAAGTTTGTTTTAGGTATTTTATTTCTTAAAATTTGAACATATTAAAATGAATGAAAATAACCTAGTTACGCTCACTCATATCTTCCGGTAAATTCCTTTGAGTAAATAACTATTAAGAAAAATGAATGTTTAGAATGTACATTGGGACAAAGGAGTATCAAACTTTTAAATATAAAAATGTGATATTCCTTTGTCCCAATGTACATAGGAAGAGTGCCTTTTTCCCTAATCTTTCATTTTCTTTTAACAATAAAAAAATTAAATATTAGGGGAGTAACAAACTAAAGAATCCTTGGTTACTCCCCATTTTTGTAAATAAACATAGGGGAGTAACCATCTAAAGAAGTACCATCTAATCCTCCCCTTGTCTTAATAGTTATTTAGTCAAAGTCATTTATATTCTGAAAAAATAGGGATAGGGGAGTAACAAACAAAAAAAGTACCATTAAGTATACATTATCTTTACAAAAAAATATTTATGACAAAAAATTATATGCGTAAAATTATATGCGACTTATAAATATATGATAATCCTGAAACTTGATTCACCCTTTATAAAGTAATCAAATCCCTTCAGTAGATCAATAGTGTTGCTACCGACTTCTTATGTCAGGATCAAATGAGTTTAAATGTTGATTCCCTTATTGTTTCTATCTGTTCTACTATGTTTACTCGAGAAAAGATTGTAAACAAAACTAGAGGTTTGGAATAAAAATAGAACTATGTATACGAGTGAGTTTGCCTTGATCTCGAAATCCTCTCTCTACAATATTTGTCTGTAACGGCTTCCGTAGTAGCAAGATAAAAGAGAGGAGTCCCCGTGACTCACTAAGTCCATTTTGTATAACATGCCTACATCCTCTGGCTCAAATATTGTTTCATCTTAAGCAAATGTTGGATTAGAAATAGGTCTGTTTAAACGCCCATAAACTAAATTGTTCAAATTAACAAAAGTATCAATGAAATGTTAATAATGTGAACATCAAGTTAGCAATATACATGAGCATTATAATTATGACAACGATGACAACTAAAAACTGACACATCACTAATTGTATTTTTTGTTTCTCATATTTATCTTAGTCTCATCCAAACGAGAGTAAGAGCGTTGACAACGCGGGAAATTGAGTGACACACAGATTGGCCAACCTCTACGAGGGAAAAAACATTTACATTGGCCTAGTTGGCCGGATTTTGTCCGGGAAAATCTCGAGCTCTCATTGGCTCCCCACCCCAGTTGCTAGTTTTTCCCGCGCTGTCATCGCACTAACTCTCGTTTGGGACAGACATAAGTAAGGTGATATGGGCAGGAAAGAGGAAGAACTAGGTAACTACTTCACAGCTTCAATGACTATATTTCGCCTCCTGCTACGAAGCATATGCATGTCTACTGTCTTCAATAGAAAATTACAAAAAGAATAATGTAAATTGCGTGCTAAATACTCCAATCCTAATGAGTTACATAATTAGGTTATAAAGTTAAATCTATCACCTGTTACAATATAAACAATTATCGAATGCGTGTCGAATGAGTATTTAGCACGCTATTTACATTATTATTTTTGTAATTTTCTATTGTAGACATGAATATGCCTCGTAGCAAGAGGCGAAATATAGTCATTGAGGCTGTGAAGTAGTTAACTCTTCCCCTTTCCTGCTCGTATCACCTTATAAATGTATAGTATTGTAAAGAACATCAACTTATTAAGTTGTCAAATTTATAAAATGTTATAGTTTGTTGTAGTACAATGTTATAGTTAGACTTGGCTCTGATGAAAATCATATTGATTAGAACTCTAGTATGACATTTGAAGGCAGGTATTAATAAATTAGGAAACTCAAGTCAGTTACTAAAGAAAAATAATAGAGGCCACTCTTTTAGACAAAATTGTTATCAAACCTGAAAATTAGCCCTAATGGCAGTCTATTTTCAAGCCAGGACAATTAAATTAAAATATGAAACAAGTGATGTCATACAAATTAGGGTTTTGCTCATTTTCATCTCTAGATTCATTTGAAGTAACCTACTCTCTTCAGTACTTGTAATTGTTAAAGTTATAAATGAATTAAGTGCTTCAGAAACAAGAAGATTGTACTTGAAACCAAGTTAAATGTTTGCGACATTGACAAAACAAAATAACAAGCATTGCATAAGAGATACTTCAGAAATATTATATAACAAGACAAATAAAAAAGGATTTTCCGCTTCAACCTGTAAAATCGATCATTTAGCCCTTAAAGAATTTCTTCGTCAAACTAGATGTGTTTCTGACACTTAGTTTCATAATCTGTTGTTTTGTTATTTTATGTAATACTAATTGAATTGCCGTGGTTCGCTACCGAATGTGTTATTTTTAATGTATTTATTTTTTTAATTTTATGGGTTATAAACTAACGCCTAAAAACATTAAATTATTTTACCAAGCGAGAATATATTGGTGCTTCAGTTTCCTTACCTTAAAAATGATTATTATTGTCAGTCATCATAATCTTTATTTTAAAATTTTCATACTAAATCCAATGATTTTATTGTATCAAAGAAATAGTTTAGTGTGAGGACGATTTCAAATACCAATATGCCCACCATCTTTAATCAAAATGGACGATTAAAAAAAAAACTCTTTAACAAAAGTTTTTTTAATAAAAGAAATCTAAAGGCCCCCGTACACGGTCAAAATGATTGCGCAAACATTTTGACCATGCATGGGACTGCTTGACGTTTGTCCAAACGTGGTTTTTAACTAAATTTCCCCGACATTAGGTTTGCGCAAAATGTTTGATCGTGTTTGGGGACCTTTACTTTTAAATTTCAAGCTTTTAGTGGAATTAGTTCTAGAGATAGTCATGTCAATTTCTTCATATAAATGGGTTCTATCTAGATTTTGAACAATGGCAATCAAATTTATGCTATGAAACTCCTCGACAGCTTTTCTACGAACAAACTCCTGTCGTGGAGTTTGTCCACGACAGTTTTCCAACATGAAAATATTCCACGACAGCTTTTCTACATAAAAATATTCCATGACAGCTTTTCTAAAAGTTGCATTATATGCATCAGTATATAATATATATATTCTGGTTTAAAAAAAAATAGTGTACCTGATTCGTCGCCTCCAGGTAGTTTACTTTCGAGAGAACGCATAAAAAGTGTTGTCATGTAGGGAAACGATTGATTAGACAATTCCATGTACTTTCGACGAATTTTTAAAGCATGAACAAGAAGATGGGAAGCTTGATGTAAATCCTTCAGAGGAACCTGAAATTCCATAAATAAATGGTAACTATTACACAAGGTTATGAAATTGAACACACAAATAATTTGCCCTCCATCTTTATAAATAAAAAATCACAGGGAAGTAATTTCATCTAAGTACTTTTTAGGGTTTCCTAGATTATTATTGAGTATATAGGTAATCAAATATCAAATTAAATGTCTATTTCTTCATCCGGATCCTGATTTATATGAGAATAAAAAAAAAAAAACGACAACGAATTTAGGCGGAAGACCAAAAAGGGAGTATATTTCAACTCATAAACTAATAAAGAATGGCAAATTTAAAAAAGCATATTTATATTTTTGTCTTCTCTATATTTTTCCTTTGTGTGGGACAAAAATTTACGCAAGAATTTTAAATTTCATATTATTACCTTAAACGGTTCGGGAGATATGAACCAAGGAGCGATGGAAGGACGGACACATCACCCTCGGCATAAGGGTTCCGAGAAGGATCGAAACCCTAAAAATAGACTTGCCATTGCCATATTTTTCCTGAGTCAAACCGGGACACCGGTTTTTTTTTAGGTACCCTCAAAAAAGAAGGGGGTCTGGGATATAAATAAGTAAGGCGCGCTTCACATAAGTACGTGAGGCGATATTCGCCGGTTTCTGTACGATTAAGTTTAATTATTAAGTGTATTAGTTGCATATTCTTTTTCTGCACTTCACGACTTTAATTTGACGTATAACATGTCATGGTGACTAAAAACCTTTTTTTAGTCTCCCGCCATCTTGAAAATGTTACATTTGTTATTTTAATATTTGCGTATTCTTTTTCTACACTTTAAGACCTTTTAATTGATGTATAACATGCCATGGTAACTAAATACTTTTTTTTAGTCACCCGCCATATTGGCCGGGCCGCCATCTTAGAAATATAAAGTGTAAAAACTCCAACATTTTTTCAGTTGTCTCAAATGCCGAGATGCATGTGTGCCAAATTTCATGTTTCTAGCTATAGTAGCTTATGAATTGAAACAATCCAACTGACAGACAGACAGACAGAGCCGTTATATAAGGTTTCTTTTTTACTTTGTACAGAAACCTCAAAGGTATCTGTGTTTTAGGTTTTTTCCTTTTAAATAAAAAAATATATATATTTTTGCATGAACTAAATTAAAACTATTAACTATTTTTGAACAAACTAAGCCCTCTATTTTCAAAATGGTAAAAAATCGAATTGAAAAGAAACAGTTTATACTTATCACTATTCATTTCTCGATTAAAATAAAATGTTGGATATATATAACTTCTTCCAACATATACACGTATATATGAATCTCGGGGAAAAAGTTGCCGCTTGTTGCTTTATGAAATATTAAACCACCCTTTTCCGTGACAGTGTCTTACGTTGTAGAAAGAGAATCGTGCTATTAAAGCGCTTTTGTGATATTAAAACTTATTTTGAAGACATTTTATTAAAATTCTTAGCCTTTCTTTTTGTGTAAAACGACATAACAACTTTAGTTCGAAAGTAAAGCAAATGCTTACGTTTCACCTTTTATTAATAACTCGTTGAATATGATTAGGTTCTAAATACTACATTACGATAGCTAATTGTTCGAATATTAAATAATTTTTGAAGCAGTTCATATTTTACCATACATAAATATTTAATACTAATTTAAATGTAAATCTTTATCCAATAAAATGTAAAAAAAAACTCCATACAATTTATTTTATAAAACATTTATGGGAAAAATATATATATGTATGTATATAAAAAAATGGTTTTACCATAGTTCCAAATCTTTATAATTATACAATTATTTTTTCAAAGATATGAATAGTTCATACAGAAATACGTCTATTATGCTATAAATAGCATTAAATTTATGCTCTTAATGGATTTAACAAATATAAGTGAGTAAAGTATACGAGAAAATTTGTGCAGACACTATTTATTCATGTTTTTTTTTCTCTCTCTGGATCTTGTTTGTTGTTTAACCAGGTGGCCTTTTAGGAATTTGCAGAAACTCAGTTCATCTTTAATTCTTTCTGCATTTAATATAACCTTGAAGTTGTTTTAATTTCGTATTCCCAAATATTATAATGATGTTCATACATATTTTATGGTAACTATGTGTTTTCTTAATTTGAACGATTTCAGTAATTGGTTTGAATTAAAGAGTACAAACTGAATAATTTTGGATTTTACCGTACTATCTTTACAGTTCTAAAAAGGTTTGGTTAATTTGATTTTTTTTTTCTCTCACTCTTTTGTATCGTTGATTATAATGCCCTTATAGGACATTGATTTCAATTATTGTTTGTAGACCTGGGTCATTTATAAGCTGCTTCGTCTTGGAGATAGTTTGTTTTAATAGTTGCATACCTTATTATTGACCCTTTGACAACCCGATAGATATTAATTTGAATTTAAAGATTATACTAACACCACTGGTAACATCCCCACTAATAGAGACTCGCTGGAAGTGAGGCGCGTATCCCGAATAGTTCTCCGCAACTGGTTCCGGCCATTCCCCATCACTGGTATCTGCACCTGGTGGTTCATGATGAATTTTTTTCTCCAGCATGTCTTTTGTAAGTCTAAAAAAAAAATAAAAATAAAAATATTTTAACCTGATTTAATTAACATACTAGAAATATGTTATGCTTCAAAAGACCACTTACAAAGAACTAAGCTGTCGCTGTTGAGCTAGTTTTGTTTCAATCTGTTCTATTGGAAACTGCGGTACTTCATAAGGTGCGGAGCACGCATTAGGTAAATCTTCTAAGTGAATTTCATTTGAGAATCCAGAACCCGCAGCGATAGTGAGGAACCCTCCGTCCCCTTCGCCTGAAACCAAGGATTAAACCATTAACTCTCTTTGCAACAATCTATTCAACGAATTAAAACTGGAATCATAATTTTATTATTTGCTGACACGCAAGTTTTTCAAGTGCACAATATCGCAAACAATAAAGCTTGGTAAATGTTTCCTTGATATTATAAAGCTCTGCTAATGCTGCTTTTTGGGTCATTTTCTCCCACTACGTTAATAACAAAAATTCGCACCATGCATTGTTATCTTCTCATTTTAAAATTAATGGTAATACATTTTTATATAAAGTACTTATTCCTACTTTAAATATGTTTAATTCAAAACATTTTTTTCGAACAGCATGTATAATTTTAACGACAAATAATGTTTACTCATGTAAACATCTTTCATTATATGAGTTATCGAGTTGGGTAGTATTAATTTATTTTCTTTTTTTTCAAAACTTTGATACTATATTATCTTTTTATCAAGTCAAGTTTAAAGTGTTAAAGTTTAAGTGAAGTTTAATTATTATATTCTACAGGAATCTGGTCAGATTAAATGAAATCTATTATATAACTTTTAATTTGCATATGTTTGTGGCCCTTTCGATGTATTAAGATTTGTTCGTTAATACCAGTAGCCTCTAATTTATACAAAATAGACGCAAGTAGCCATGTTAACCTGTTAAAATACATAACTGATCTGTCATATGACATGTCATAACAGACGATGACTTTTTCAAGGATGAAATTGCAGGAAATATCAGCTGTGTCGGGGTAGTCATAGAATTGGCTCCCAATACCCGTTCTAAAATAAGTTGAGGTTAATAAACGGCTTTAGAAGCAACTAAGAATAGATTACTCCTAGTTTTAAAAATAATCGTCATAGTTCCCCACTGTTTTATTATTAGCTGATGATTATTAACATTAAACTGGGATCATAGATTCTTCTTGTCATCTCCTTCCCCAACCCCAACACGGAAATACCTGTTAAATTATTAGTATGCTTTGGCGGGAGTAAATTACTTCTACAATAACTATTTCTTCCGTTTCCAAGCATCGCCTACTTGAAAGAAAGCCAGCTTAACGTATTACACGATTCACGGTAATCAGATAATTATAGTGGCATAATTACTCACATAATTATAGTGAGTGAATGAACCCTGAAATTTGCCTACTATCTTCCTGAATTTAGTTAAGGCCTCATGAAAAAGACTTGCTAACCAAATCAATCTATGTACTCGGATATACAGCAATCGTATACTATCTAAAAACTGGAACAACTTTTTTATTAATATAGTTTTTATAAGTCCCTAGAAACTATAAAGTATTAGCACCCTCTACACTGCGACCTTATACAACAGTTGGCACTCGAACTGTAATCCCGGGGGTTATCTTCGATTCCTACAACCCCAGCATGGCGAGGATATTGTCTCAGTTCCCTGCAGTACTTCCTTTCGAATCCTAACGTTCGCCCCCTAAAACATGATTTCGCTAGCTGCTTACTCCACTATATTATGGTCAATATAATAACGGGGAAGCAGAATATCAGCTCTAACACTCATCTTCACCTGTTTTATTCTCAAGGACATGTATGATCTGAAATATACTAGAGTTAAGATGGTCTAGGAGATTATAATTTTTTTTTTTTTTTTTTTTTTTTTTTTTTTTTTTTTTTTTTTTTTTTTTTTTTTTTTTTTTTGTCTTTTTGTAATAAAGTAATAACAAATAATTTTAGATGAATTTTTAATTATCGATTAATAATATTACAAGACGGAGTCATCGGTTAATTTATTCATTCAACAGATGTTATTATTAGAAAGAAGTATGGCTTACTCTGGGATTCGTGTATATCGGCGTTATGAAATTCGATTTTGCCAAGTTGCAAGCACACTTCACCCAACTATTCAGCAAGGCCAATACAAAAATTTAGTCAATACATTCCATGATATTATATAATTCAAATAGTAAAACGTACCAGTATTTTTAAATCTCACTAGGATAAGTAGTATGTTACCGTAAATTTGACAATCTATTTATAAATTTTACTTTTTGAGTATTATTATGCTCAAGGGTAAAGATTGACTCAAAATCTAGATCTCTCGGAGGAGACTACTTCAGAAAGAAATTTTGTGAATACCAACCCATTACTGGGATCATCCTCAATAAAGTTACTCGTGATGAAAGTCATTAGCAACTGATCAGTGGCATCATAAGGGTTCGAATTCCATCGGTAATTTGCAAATGTGAGTAAATTCCTTGACAATAATCCTTGTAATGGGTTTGAAACGATGGGATTCAAAAAATCTTTGATATCATTCTCTTCGGACCATCAAGATTTTTTAGACTCAGGTGGCGGAAACTTAAGCTTGAGTGAGATACAATAGAATAATGTTTAAAAGCGGCTAATTTTAATTTTATAAATGTCTAATTAACATTCCTACATCCAAATCAGTTGATTTTGCATCAATATTTACTACCTATGAATAAATATATTATGCTGAAGTAGCTATAACTATGATCAAAGTTCCGTGCTGACCGCTGTAGTAGTTTGCTGATGGGTAATTATACAACCAATTTAATTTTGGCCTACACAGGTATGCATATAACGTGTACGGTACGTGACACGTATTGTTAATAATGCAATATGCAATATTGTCTTTCATATATTGTGTGTAGTATAACTTGGGCAGAGTTATTAGTAGATTTAGTTATCCTTTGATCAAACATAATTTCATGCAATTATTAAATATTCCATATTCCTATAATATAATCTATGTTTAAATTAGACATTGGGTAGGTCATCCACTGAAGAAATTGGTTTGAAGAAACCGATTATAAAAAATGGAATTCGATTACTGTTTATGTTGCTTGAATGCAACTCGTAAGATTAACTTCCCCTGTAATCGCTAAAAATAATTTGATGGTGCTACCTGGTGAATAAAAGTGTATTTAATTTCTTCAAATTAATAACTTATGGTCTAAGCTCAAAAATAATTTCTCATATACCTTACATACATATATATCTTTCTAAGATGCCTATGTATCATGCCCAAAAAACAGGCTACTTACGGCTACACCACGTAGATGTCAAGTGGTCAGAGGGCACAAACATTGCATTTTATGTTTCAGTTCATTATACATATTTATTAATTTATACGGGGGGTAACGCGATAAAGAGGATGTTGAGGGAAGTGTGGCGAATTCAGAAAAAACTTCTGCTTCTCATAAGCTTTTGAATAGCATATAAAGTTTTAGGTCAACAGACTGGATTTCGAATTATGGTCGATTAAATGTTACAACAGACAGGATCTCAACCAATTCTTGTACAAATGCAAAACAGGTGTCCCCAAACGAAACCATAACACTAGAGGTTCTCATAGGAAATTTGACGCTGAACAAAAAATTTCTTATAAATGTTGATCCGGTTCGTTTTCGAAACACATATTAATAAACCATAATTTTTGGACGTATATCCCTAACATTTTCCAATACTACATTTCTTAAAATAAAACACCAAGAAAACCTTGTAGAGAATCGAATTAAATTAATTCTAGCTCTCTATTTCTCTATATCTAAATCCTTAAGGAATTAGAGATTTGATGAAGATCATCTTAATGGATTGACCAATAATATAACAGGTGATCTTATTGGAGCACCTTCGTAAAAAGCTTTTAGCATTATTATTTTGTAGTCAAATATATACTCTTATTTATTATTAATAAATAAAAACATTTTAAGCTTAATGGTATTTTAACCCAAACCGATGACGAGACGTCGGATTATTACTTGAAATATAAGAAGAAAACTATTTTAGTTGCTTCCATTGCCAGAGATAGAAATCGCAGGTTCGTTTACATAGGAACAAATGCGGCTTTAGTACTGCACAAATACAATCTTGTTCGAGTCTGAACATCTGCGTTTGCTATTAAAGAGCCTTTAACAAAGATTGTGTAAGCAGGAAGGTCGCAAAACAACCAGAGCTCCATTGTCAATCTTGCAAATAGAAAAAAATTAACATATATAATTACTCAGTTTAAAAAAAAACGCGTTTAAAGAGTGTCATTATTAGGTTACTTAAAAATATCAGCTGTCATGAGGGGGATGATTATACTGCAAAAAAGATATTAATCTTGCAGGGATTTGAGCACTTCGTCTTTTTATTAAAGGTTAATTTTAGAGTTCATTTACAATTTCAATGAAACTTGTATGTTTGCCAAACAAAATCATCCTACTCATATTTTTTACTTTCGTGAATGCATAACATTGTATATACAGAGAGGAAATATTATCATGGCTCAAAAATATGTTTTAAATAGATAATCACTTAACTTGAAAATATATGTCTAAATACGTCGTCGTCGACTTTTTCCTTACCCTAAACGACTTAACCACAAAATTATGTTAAATATAGTAATTAAATATAACAAATACCAAGTAATTAGTTTTGAAAAAATATATATATATATGAAATAGAATGCACATGGAAGTAATAATGATTAGGTAAGCCTTAAGAGTTGATAAGGGAAGATTGCTAGAGCTTCGTACAAAGGTTTCCTTCAAAGCCAGCATATAGATTAGATGAAATATAAAAGTTTGTTACAAACTGTTAGAGGTTTTCCTCGCATGAAATGAACGATATTACTAAGTTATACGCAAAGGCATAGAGTTAAAGTCCTGAGCGATTAAACCTTATGTTTTCATATCCAATAATAATTAGACATCTAAACAAAGATCTAAACTTAGACCTTTCAACCACTTTAGCTTTATTTGATTTGAAGCCAATAAACTTCTGTATGACTTCATTTAATTAAACTTGACATGAATAGAACTCGGGCAATAGTAAACCTCATTGATAACCACTTAACTACCGGTTTGACCCTATTTCAATATCCTTTCTTTTCAAGTGATTCAATTGAATTGATAATTGAACGCGAAAAAAAAAAATATAATAACACAAGAACAATAATAAATTTTGGTGAGTAAACTCAGAGAATAAAATTGATCAGTAGGTAACAAAGTTTCCGATTTATTTATGTATCCATTAATTAATAAACCATTTAATAGTTATTAAATTTAATTTAATTATAAGATTTCAATTAAGTTATGTTAATTTGATTAAAATAAAAACATAATACAGGTATATAAACCCGCATGACGGGATACATTTCTATACTATAAAACTACGGAAGTAGAAATTTCTTGGAGCTTTCCAGTTTATACAGGTGTTACTGTATTTAAATCAAAATTGTTGGAATCATTTTGGGGAATTTTATTTTTCACGCTTTTTCAGATTTTTTGAGGGTTAGCACCCCTAAGTTCTTGACTTTTATCTTTTGCGAGTTATGTTCCCTCTAATCTTGAAAGGCACAAAATTATGAAGCATTAAAGAGGTTAACATAAATACTGAGGAATAATGCGATGGCGCGAAAATTAGATTTTGAGATTATAATTGAATTTACACGTTTTGAGGTCCCTTGAGTCCAAAAATGTTAGTCTGTTGTTTGTACAGACGCGTCCAGAGCCTAAACTACTTGGCCAAAGCTCAGATAAATCATACTCCAAGGTGAAATCGAGAAAAGTATTTTCGCACCAAATTTAGGTGTGCAACCCCCAGATTATAAAAAGGAAAAATTTAATGAGAAGTTGGCTAAGGTTTTGAGAGAATCTTTCCCTTAACGGTTTAGGATAGACTGTAGTGACATCGGGGTGGCCAGTGAAAAGAGAAGCTTATTGCCACCGAAAATACTTATGAAAAGTTTTCCGAATCAGACAGGATTTGAACCATGAACCAGTGGTCTGGAAAGTCTTAAAGCCCTCGGCTGAAGATAAATTGAGAAACTATTCAGAAAAAAATGCGATTGGGTTTGTTTATCCTATTAGTTCCACCTTTTGATTGACACCTATTGTGTAGTGCTATCGGCGCGGCGCAACAATAGTACTCCCTACCTTCACGTACTACTCCTAGCTGCATAGAGCTGACTAGATGTGTATATAGAAGTGGTGCCTAACTAGCATTTTTACATTCTACATTAGCCTCTCCTACTGTATTATACTTTATTTATTTTATAAATGTTTCACTTCACTACCCAAAAACTTTTGCTTGTATAACATTAAAATTTTACATGCATGTTGATTGTTGATACATGACTTCATACATTGTATATAGTTAATTTTATTAAGATCATTAAATTAAATCATAACATATTGAATAACGTAACTTTCTTCCTTTATAGCATTTAGGTAAGATTTAAAAGGAATCTGTGATCATTATCACTGTTAAAACCAACAAGAACACGTTTGATTTACTAAAAATGAAAAATGTTCATCTCGTAGAATTGATAACACCATAGCACGAGCATTAGACATAAACACTTGGACGGATAACGCTTTTCTAGAGACAGCCTGGGCATTGATTAAAAGAAGTAAATCACATTTCAAGTGACACCAATATATTTACATATTATATGTATTTATGTATGTATAAGTCACCACGGGGTATATTATGAATAAATTGCTTGTATTATGAATCAATATCAAATAAAATTGCCACTATGTCTACATATACTATATTAGATTTTAATAATGTTTTAGAATGAAAAACCGTAATATCTTTAAAAAAGCGCTTTCTAGACAATATTATAAGTGAGATCCACAGTTTATGAAAAACAATTGAGCACTTTATGCGGCAGTGTGGCGAGCCAACTGACGCAGTCATTTTTTATAACAAACCGTAAGTTCAAGAGGCAAGGGGGTTTCGGACCCTCTTGGCTGGGATATAAGAATCGATAGAACCTACTTAAAACTAGAAAACGGTTCAGTCATAATCTTCACCACCTTTAATATAGAACAGCATCGTTAAATACTGAATAGGAGAAGCCATTTTTATTTTTTAATATTTCTTTGAGTTTCGAGAACTGATTTTGTTCAATCTTTGAAGATGTAATTACTGCAAAGCGAGATAAGGTTTACAACATATTCCCTGGAATAATATCAATGGAATGTTTTTACAGTAGCGTTCCAAAGAAACATACTTGTAACATTTTATTCTGAATCTTGTTTCGAAGTAAAAAATAAACCATTAAAAATAAAAGTGTAAATCAGTGAATGGAAGATATTATTTTGGTGCATCAGTAATACTTTTTAATTTTATTTAGCATAATGGCCCCCATACACGATCAAACATTTTGCGCAAAATTTTGCTGTTTATTATTGATGTATTTCGTTAAGCCAGTTTTGCATCTGTAAAGATGGACCTACGTCGAGGCTGAACACACATACATTCAGACAGACCAACTGGAAAGAAGTTAAAATTGGCTTTGGTTTTCGTAATGTTTGAAATGAAATGTTTTCGAAAATTGTGCAATTCTGATGAACGTACGGACAAAATTTAATTTTATATATGGATAAATATGTAATAGTTATGTTATTGCGATAAATAATTGAACAAATTACTGCTGGAAATAAGTTTTTTCCTCTTTCATCCTCGTTTGGAGCAATATAGCACTACTATGACATGATACAGGGATTTTTCCCTTTACAAATCTATTTATCATCAATAAGATACATGATTTACCTATTCAAGATTACGGATTGATACCAGGTTAAGTGGTTGCACGTGGTTAGTAGTCATTATCCCTCCGGCTACATTAAGTCCAATTGAACTTGTATCATAACAAATCAATTATTGTACAAGGTGAACTTGTAAACATTTGTGATAAAAATAAAAATGGCATTTAGTTTTATAGGTTGAATTTGTCATTTAATCAAAAATGCATAAACTAACACACACTATGAAAGACTTGGTGATAACTAGTTTAATAAGTTGGTAATCATCATGGGTTTAATTCAAATTAGTATGTACTAGAATTATATAAAAAATAATTGCCTTAAAGTAGCTATATTATATTTATTTATTTCTTATATTTTTTTCATGGTTGCGTAAAAATCTGTAGTATTTAAATCGGTAGAACTACAGTGAACGGTGCCCCTACTAGATATCGCAAATCGGTACTATCGATTGTATTATTGACGCCATATTTCGAGATATATCCAAATAATGCGTGATTTGCGTAATTTTACACGTTAAACAAAAATGAGTTTCTTTTGTGTTTGAATTGAATTTTGTTAACCTTATTTTTTTTGCCGTAGAACTGTTTATCGCCGCTCCGCTCATTTTCTGAAGAAAAACAACCCTCCTGTATATAAACCAGGTAGAGATCCAACTCGAAGTATAAAAAAGAGTTTAACGGACAAGATATATCGATATATTGTCTCGAAAAAGGTCGACAGTGAGATAACGTGTTATCAGAAGGGGCACCGTACACTGTAGTTCAGCCTTTAAATCATATGCATATTTAAAATATAATTATGAAATCATAACAGAAATTAGTCGTAAGTTTATAAATATTATTCTATTACTAGTTCCAAAAAAAAACAAAAAAAAAAAAACCGGCAGTTGCACACAATCATAACATTTTGATATGTGTTTTGAAATATCATAGCTGAAAGAGGATATTATTTTATCATACTCAAATTATTATTTCCTTAAAATTTTATTTGTTGGTCGAGATAACTATCTTGGAGCCACAACTATGTTTTAGAGAAAATGCTAAAACCACGCAAAAAACTATGCATAGCGGGTCCAGTATCCAGCCGAAAATGAACTGGTTAAAAGGAAGACACAGTTACGTTAAAAATAAACCCATTACGCTAAAGAATAGTTGTTTATGAATATTAATTTTACAATATATAAAATCAACAAGTCAATAAAGTAAGTAAATAAGTAAGTAATCAACAGCAAATGAATGAAAATGTATGGTTAAGTCACACTTATGTACTTGTCTTTTTCCCCATTGTCGTTTTCGTTTTGAGACCTATTGTTTTCAATGAAATTAGTGGAAAAATATTTACTAATGATCACATAAGGTAAATGTAAAACGTTGTTATCATTAAGTCTAATGACCTAATGTAATGTTGATTAGGACGTAAAAGAAACAGCAAAAAAAGATTAATCATCCTATATTGTGAGATATGTTTAAAATATTAATTTTGCGTAATATAAAAAAAGAGTAAACTCTTTCAGATGGGTAAAGAAACCATTCACTATTAGTGATTTTGATGATGAAGAAGCATTACTAGGTACAATATGTACTGGTTTTATACAAAAAAGGTGTTCTAGAGCAATATCACGTTGGAGCAAGTCATAATTGCACAAACTGACTCACGTCATTGGCTTCACATTTTTTTTTTTTTTTTATATTATTCTAGTGCGGAAACTACTGTACTGGCATTAATTCCATTAATGATCGTATTTCGACACTTCCTATATTAGATATTTCAAGTTCAGTTACGGACACTTTTATTTGTTTGGTACTTTTACCAAGATATTATTTACTTAAATATCATTGTAAATTAATATGTAGCAATAATGTTAAACATGAAATTCAGTCCCATCGAAAAGCACCTAAAGATAATTTCAACAATGGATGAAAAAAACTTTTGGATCATCAAAAACTGGAAGAAACACTGAAAGAACTTAAATAAATACAGAGTGTGTTTTTAGATCATTGACATTTTGATGACTTACATCATTTATTATGAAAGTAATTATTTAGACTTATTTTATCGTAGGACTAAAATTGTTAATATAATGTCATTTCTACAATACAGTTTAGTTCAGCGTAACTTTTATTGGCTTCACTGAACTTTTGACCTTTTTCAGCATCCTTTCTTAATTTAAATGAAAGAGGGGAAAAAAAAAAGAAAAAAAAAAAAGTTAAAACTATGCTCATCAAAGTGCTTGGACACAAGGAGTAAGAGTATGCAACTAATAGCAGTAAGTCCTGGATAAAATGTAATTATTATTAATCGTCGACAGAACTTTAATATTAGGTTTGTTCCAACCACACTTCAAACTGGTTTGGAACTGTCCGACGCATGCGCAACAGACCACAATTGATCATTTTTCGCTAATGCGCATACGTCGTACAGTTTAAAACTAGTTGGAACAGTTTGAAGTGTTGTTGGAACAAACCTATCATCAAGGCAATATTTTCGTGGCTCAAAAGCCTGTGAATTACTTAAGGCCCCGGATACACGATCAAACATTTTGCGCAAACTTGATGTCGGGCAAATGTAGGCCATACTCAGTCAAAATGTTTGCGTAAACATGATGTTGGGGTAGGGGATGAACCTAGACCGTTAAAAATGGGTTATAAAGTATTGTGGTATGTACATAGTAGCTCATAAAAAAATAATAATAATAAAAAAATAGGCAATACAAAATTTGAAAAAATATATGTATATACATTTGTAACCTACTCTTCAGGAGCTTTTATATTTAATGCCCAAACAAAATTAAAAAAAATGAATAATAACAATTTGAGCGCACTGCGCATTGTGTCGACAAAGTTTGCAATTTATAAAAAGTGGGAATTGTTTTCGGGAAATTTTCATTGACCTATAATAAGGTATTTGAGAACTAGCCATTATAGGGTTGTTTGGGG
>KZ651045.1:829636-839675 GCA_001010745.2 Gerris buenoi
GGTAAAAATAAATATAATATAAATCCTTTTTATTTAACAAACGCAATAAAACTAAGAATTCTCAATATATTTTATTAAATATACTAAGACCTTAAACATGAACCCTAAATAAATAAATAAATATATATTAAATAAATCAGGCATCTCCTTTTTACGCACGACAAATTTCGAAAGAAAATAAACCTTGGGGACAGAAATAACTCTCATTGAGGGCACAGAATCCTATTTTAAAATTCTTGCATCTGAATGTTTTTAACGTAGATTTGTCTCAAATGTAAATTTTCGCAGCTGCATATAAATTAGTTTTTAAAATAACAAGGACACGGAGCAAAATCAGTACAATAATCCTTAAAGTATTAAATAAATAGAAGTTTTAATATTTTATGTTATAGTTACAGAAGTTTTTGGGAAAAAGCATCATAATACTAATAACTAATAAGTCTACATCTTAAATCTACATCTGGAGGGGACCACGTAAAACATTGTGTGAATCCCGACAGTGATCATTCTCAAGGAAGTTACTCAAATTAGAATGATTTGCAAATGACTTCATTTTAATGAAGGTATCAGTTGTAGACTAGTATCATGAACTTGTTTAACTTCTTCTTTAATGCATCATATGAAAAAAATAAATAAAATTAAACAAAAGAAAAATAGTTTTATACAATCAGGTTATTTAAAAAAAAACATATGAGTTAGTTACTTTTGGGAACACACTTTATTTTTACAATTGTTAAACTTCTTCTTGTAAATACATAATTTGAGAATAGTTCAACGATTTAAAAATAATTCAAAACTCTCTTTGAAACTAAAAACCGTGTAAAAAAAACTAATATTTATACTCTGCATACCACATTCGATAGACATTAGACGCAAAATAAATATTAGTACCAAGCGGTAAATATAAGCAGCTATAGGTTTTAAAAATAAAAGAATATGGAAATTTTACTGAAATTATTTAATCTTATTATTTAAAAAAAAAAAATATATATGTATACTTAATTATGTTTTACTTGCACGCGGCTAGCATTCTGATTATATGTAAAAGGAAAAGGCTTACTTGATGTCCGTCCAAAGATAAGATTTACAGACAAAGAATTGGCACACATGATAAAATTGTAAAAATGTAATGATTGTTTTGGGGATATTAACCATTTTAATAGCAAAACTATTACAATAAATTATTGCAAACTATTAAAAATATTCTGTCATTTCCGAATTAATAAACCTAAGTTTATTTTTTTTTTTAAATAAACCTTGCTATTTCTCTTCCAGCAATGCGTCTGTCTTACCTTACATCTAAATAAAGATTCAAATGCACCTTATATCTAAATAAAGATTCAAATTCACCTTACATCTAAATAAAGATTCAAATGCACTTTACATCAAAATAAAGATTCAAATGTACATTACATCTAAATAAAGATTCAAATGCACATTACATCTAAACAAAGATTCAAATGCACATTACAACTAAATAAAGATTCAAATGCACCTTACATCTAAATAAAGATTCAAATGCACATTACAACTAAATAAAGATTCAAATGCACATTACATCTAAATAAAGATTCAAATGCACGTTACATCTAAATAAAGATTCAAATGCACATTACATCTAAATAAATATTCAAATGCACCTTACATCTAAATAAAGATTTAAATGCATCTTACATCTAAATAAAGATTCAATATTCATAGTACTGCTTAAATTTGACGTCTGAACAAGTAGTTAAAAAAGAGAACAGAAGATTTTCTCTTTGCAATAGGGTGCGTTAGTTAGCGTAGGATATCTTATACTTTTTTCTCGTTTTTTTACTCCACTATGTTTAAGTAGTTAGCATCATATATATTTAGCACTGTGGTTTTATGACGGAAAAGTGTAAGGAACTTTGTTCCTAGCGGGTGTCCTGCGACACCACACGTATATTTTTATAAAGTTAATTTTGTTTTGTTTATAATATGCGCGAAGGGCACCGATCAATTTCGACTTCTTACCAATAAAAATAAAAGTAAATAAAGTAAAACCACTATAAAGTGACCACTGAAGCCAACAGTCAAAAGTGGTTACCTTACCCAAAATAAGAATGAATACATTTTCCACGAGAACTGTGTAAAAGTAGTCACCTTTTATAGGTCTGATGAAATCACTTAACAAAATCCTTAAATTAATTAAATAAAGATATACAGGGTGACTGGCGATATAGTTTGGAAAAGATTTTTGGCGATAGTACACATCATACGGAACAAAAATCACTATATATACCATAGGTCAATTATTGACCGTTCTCCCACTAGGTCAATATTACCGAATTTTCGTGGGGTAACGTTCTTGCCTCATAAATCAAATAGTTGCTCCTAAAATATGAATGCTAAAATAATGATATTATTATCGTTGGAAAGCTTAGAAAATTTCCTAAAAGAAAAGTAATCTTCATTCCTTTCACTCAGATTAGCATTTGCTTAGTATTTATTTTTATCGAAATTATTGAGAATTTTTTATTTATTTTATTTTTTTGGTGGTGGCAAAACTTACTAACCAGTGTAGGTGCAAAAAGTACACTTTCTGGAAAACTTCCTCATTTACTTACCTTTCAAAAAGTATTCATAACTTTACCCATTTATTTGGCCATATTTTGAGTAATAACCGATGGAAGTTAGAAAAATGATTGTAAATTCCAGAAAAATACGTACCATACAGCAATCTAAGGGGGATCTAAAAGTCCGGAAACGGCTATACCTCCGGTTATAATTGAGATATTAAGTTCCGGTTTGCGGGTATCTTTATCATTTATAAAAAACTACTTTTTTGTCGGGTAATAATTTTTACCGCCATATTGGATGCCGCCATATTGGATTCAACTTTTAAATTTTAAATTGGGACACCCATAAAATGATACATTTTTGGAAAGGGCTTAAAAAAAGAAATTATTTGCCGCAAACTTGAGCTTTCTATCTTCTACCGTTCCAAAATGGCGGTCACTCAAAGTTTAAAATTTTTTTAAACTTCGTATTTTTCTGGAATTTACAATCATTTTTCTAACTTCCATCGGTTATTACTCAAAATATGGCCAAATAAATGGGTAAAGTTATGAATACTTTTTGAAAGGTAAGTAAATGAGGAAGTTTTCCAGAAAGTGTACTTAATGCAGCTACACTGGTTATTAAGTTTTGCCACCACCAAAAAAATAAAATAATAAAAAAATTCTCAATAATTTCGATAAAAATGAGTACTCAGCAAATGCTAATCTGAATTAAAGGAATTAGGATTACTTTTCTTTTAGGAAATTTTCTAAGCTTTCCAACGATAATAATATCATTATTCTAGCATTCATATTTTAGGAGCAACAATTCGATAGGCAAGGACGACACCCCTCGAAAATTCGCTAATTTTGACCTAATGGGAGAACGGTTAAGAATTGACCTATGGTATATATGGTGATTTTTGTTCCGCATGAGGTGTGCTATCGCCCTATATCTTTTCCAAACTTTATCGCCAGTCACCCTGTATATGAAAACCAAGTATGTATCATCCTAGCATTACCTTCCCGAAAGTAAAGGTAACACATCTAAAACAAATCAGATTGACGCATAAAAATCACGGAATTGTGAAACATCGCGTAGTACTAAATCAAATTATTCTAATGATATGGCTGCGTATATCTAAAGCGATTCAGACACATATTCTATGATATGGCTGCGTATATCTAGAGAGATTCAGACACATATTCTATGATATGGCTACGTATATCTGGAGCGATTCAGACACATATTCTATTATATGGCTACATAATATCTAGAGCTATTCAGACACATATTCTATGTTATGTCTACATATCTAGACCGATTCAGACACATAAATAAACACAAAGTTGGACATATTGTACGTTAGATATATTAACAAATAGTTGTACATATTGTACGTTATATCATTGAGCCTCAAAAGTCTTGCAAACAAACACTTTCTTCAAAGGCCTTTCAATAAAATGAAAAACATGTGAACCGAAATTTCCACTGAATAGGGTAACTATTTGAATGATTATTATGGTTGGACAACCAAAGCGTTGTAGAATAAAAACTTTAGTAAAAATATTATTTGATTCGCTTAAATATTGTTTAAGTTGCGGTTTAAAAATTAAAACACTTGAATAATTTAAGAAATAGGAAAGCATCATTTAGTTTTTGGAGGGTTCCTAATTGGAATCTGGATAATGTTAAATAAATTGGCAAGTACCTGCTTAACTGTTGAGCACCTAGTTGACAGTGAGAGTAACTTGAATCTAATGGAGCGAGTGAAAGAGGGACTTGGAGGTCTGGCAAGTTGCAAGTAGCTATGAGGCTTCATCATCTAACTGGAGACTGAGCTTACTCCATACCCCCACCCTTTGACATTTCCCCACCCACCACATTTTACTGAGAAAAATCCAACCTATTTATGCCCTTCGCCAAATAGTTACCTTACGTTTGAGGAATATAAGCTTATCCTCAGTAATTCACGAATCAAACGAAAATAACTAATTGGATTTTGTGTATTTTCTCAGCAAATACTCCATCTATTTTTGAACTAAAAGAGCTTTAATTCTGAAACCATAATAAAAATAAATAATAATAGAAAGTATAAAGTTAAAATTACACTGACCTAGGAACTTTTAAATTTAGCCTATTATAAATTAATAGTAAAATAAAAAAATTTAAAAACAAGCTTTTATGCTAACCATCATTATCATCCAAACTAAACGTATGCAAAATTTCAATCCAATCGGTTGAGGATAACTGCTCTTTAAAATTCAGTTTAAAGATTAAAACCAAACATACATGCAAACATTGCAAGTTAAATAAAAGCTTGTAAAAATATTATGATTTCGTAGTTAATTTTAGTTTCTATATTCTTTTTACTTTCTCATATAAAGAGAAAGTATTGTGATGGCGCGAAATTAGATTTTAAGATTTTGATGGATTAACACGTTTTGAGGTCCACTGAGTCTGAAAAAGTTGTTTTTAAATACCTCGCCTGTACAGACGCGTAGAGCCTAAATTACATGGCCGATTATGAAGAAATTTGGCTTGCATCCCCGGAAAAATCATACCCCAAGGAGAAATCGAGAAATGAATTTTAGTCGTCGTATTACTTCGGAAGCAAATAGTCCTTGACGCAATAACTAAAGAGTTTTTAGTTTAAATTAATGCCCATGCAGGTTCTATCTTTTATTGACAACTTATTTTAATCTGATTAGTTATAGATGCGAGATGTATTTAATTTATAACTAATTATAGTCCTAAAAATACATTTTTATCCTATCTCTCCTAGGAATTTTTAATTCACTTTTATTTATTGAATCTGATAAATTGATTTATCTTATCTAAGTCTAACAGGAAATCCGCTGCATTTGCATACGTTTCATTCTTGATTTTTCACTGACCTAGTTGGTATTTTTTTGCGTTAAAAGTCGGTATAATTTTCTGCAAACTGTGTGTATAATTACAAAAAAAAAAAAAAAAAAAAATTATTTCCTCGTTTATTGTTTAAAACATTGTTAATGGTTGTTTCGATTCCAAACTGATTTGAATACAAACAGGCTCCTATAGTCAGAATTAAGCTAGTTGAAATTCAGGCAAGTACAACCAAGGTTCGCACAAGCTGATTGCATTGTGTTCAAAAGTATTGAATCTTCCAGCCGTGTCCCACATCCGTCATGCCAGACCGGCTTTCAAATCTATCGTTAAGTTCTTCAATATAAAAATGAAACAATGTTTGAAACAAAATAGCGTTATAAAGAAATTTTCAACTCTACATCTCAAAAACAAATCGATACATGGAAATTATATAGTCGTCAGTGTCTTAAAAGGGTCTTAGGGTGTCTGAGGTTTATGCAGCTGATAGAGCGAAACACTAACCCCGTGTCATCCATTATGTAAATAGTTATAAGCCCTTTGGCAAGCATAAGCCCTTCAAGAGCTGTTGCACGTTGCACCACAGAATTAGTTAGTTTTACTGGAAGAGCAATGCCATCAAAATATGAGAGATAGTTTTACGTAACGGAAGACTACATAACAAGGAAGTGCCAAGCGATTTTTAAATATGTAGTTGCAAATATAATCGTTTATAAATTTAATTTCCAATTTACTTTTGCATTAAAAATTAAATCGAAACAAAATTGGTGAATAACAAATTGTAAAACAACTAAACGAAAAAAATGTCAAATAAGAGTGCTACATAATTAAAAACTATTGACAACAAAATTGATCAAAACTGTTTAGAATTATAGGTGAATTTATGTTCTTTTTAACTTAAATCCTTATTTATTATGGATATCTACTCTAAAACTTGGTAGATTAAAACATTTTTCTCTATTCTTGGACACTTAGCGAATATTAACTATGACTGATACCACTCATGACTCATGTGATACNAGATTATATTTTCTAATCTCTATTATATTTGCTTATTATATTGCTTATAATTTTCTAGATTATATTTGCTAGATAATATATGTCTGCTAGATTATATTTTCTCCTCTTATAAAATTATATCGATATCGAATATATGGAAGGTAAGGATGACAGAAAATCGGCTTAAAAGAACTAAAACTAAAGGGATGCGTTTCATAACACTAACACCCACTGGAATTCTACTAGGTTTGATTTGAGGTCAGAATCGAAGACACTTCTGCAATACAGCCGCTTTTGTTCTTAATTGAGACTTATAGGTGGGATTTATACCCCGAATATCTTTTGCTTTGCCCTTAAAGGGTCAAGAGGATTTTGTTTTGTTCTGTAAGCCTTTATTTAATAGAAGAAGATGAAAAATAAATCAATATCCCTACTCCAAAGTCATTGTTTCCTTAATTTGAAAGGAGATTAAATGCTCGTTCCAAATTGTATTCAGTGATGCCTAATGAAAAACTTTTTAGACGAAAATTTTTAATTGGACATTGTAAGAATTTATTTTTATTTATTTTTTTTAATTGCAATGATAAGAATTAAAAAAAAAATTAAGTTAAAAATATTTTGCACTATGTACACCTCAAATTCCTTGTAAGATTAACTGCTTTAGATTAATTTTTGAGAACTAATCATCGCTAAGCAGGGTGAATTGGTTTTAAGGCGTAACCTAATCTAATGTTCGTGTTTAATGATCACGCAATTCTTAGCGTGATATACACCAATGTTCTTAAAAACGATTCGTTTTGCCTCCTGATGCTATTATCAGTCACGACGCTACGTATTTTACAAACATTTTTTAAAAAAGATCAACTAAATCAACCCACATATCTACAAATGGGTTGATGTGTGGGAATAAACTGTAATTCAATGATTCCTCCTAATTTATTGCTATCAAAAATAATTATTGTCCTTGCGAATTGGTGGGTTTAAATTATTTTTAACAACTTAATTATCCGTCTTCACATCCGACATCCAACACATAGGGATGTAACTATCAGCACATTGATAGCTTGCCCTTGGATCGATAAATGTGTAACACTTTTCAACACATCACGATTTAGTATGCCCTAATGAAAAATACAATTAATCCAACCAGAAGAAGAATGAACTTGTCTAAATCAGTTATTTTGTCTCTTCAATATATGTACATTTGATTTGTGGGTCAAAATCAACAGAAGTATACTATCTGTATAACGTGGACAGAATACTTTAAACTATTTCACGGAAGACACGATCCCACCGCATTATTTTTTCATTAACCGTATCTTAAAAATTTTGATCAAAACAACATTCATTTATTACAGGTAGCTAGTGTGAAACGTGTCATCTTTGAGATTAAAAAAAATCACCAGATAGCTTGGTGTTTGGAATTTGGCTTGAGTCGAGTTGCGAGAGATTAAAACAATCGCCGGATGAGTTTGTGTTGGGAATTTGGCTTGAGTCGAGTTGCGAGAGATTAAAACAATCATCAGATAAGTTGGTGTTTGGAATTTGGCTTTAGTCGAGTTGCGAGTATGTTAACAAGGCTTTGTCACCCCTAACATACTGATGATCGCATTGGTAGATTATAACATGAAATATTTAATTCTATTAATGCCATATTGTTAAAGATGACAAAAAGAAAGAATAAAATTAGAAGTTCGTCCGTGACATCTCAGTCAGACTATTTAAATATAACATATTTCCATGAACTATCTATGTGTACCCAGTTTTAGTAATGTTTATTGAGGATGGATTCTGACGTGGGTAAGAAATAAGTATCACTTAGTTCAGTGTCGGCAACGTTTCGACCTCACCGGTCCTTATCAAGCCTAAAATATAAATTATTTATTTTAATATTTATAAAGTTACATACACTGTGTCCTGTTCTCCTGGATCACATAATCATAATGCATAAATGAAAGAAAAACAAAAAGAACCCCTGTCTTAAAAGGATAACAATAATAATAATAAGTAATTACCTAGTATACATCTAGTAGACATAATATCTATCTCAGTAATATATGTCTGCTAACTGTCAGATCTACAATTTAGTATTGTTTCGTCTTGAGGTATCTATAATTGATAAAATAGTNTAACCCCTTGATTGATTCCCACAATCAATGCGGCTGATAATTTTCCTCAAATTAAAGCCACTATGCCAGAAAAACCAGCAAACACTTTCAAAAAAATAATTTAACGTATTACGGTTTGTTAAACAAATAAGGAAAGATAGGCGAGAGAACTTAATTAGAAAATAGCGTTATCTCACGTCACCAGTAAATTAATCTGGTAACAACACTTTATCAGGTAACGGCGCCAGAATAAAGGAAATCATATGTGTTACTTTCATCACCACTTGAATCTGTCTGTAAATATATTCTATGTTTACATTTGAAGCAATCAATCAAACATTTAACTCATTGTAAATAACAATTTTTTTATCTATATTTTAAAATTGAATGAATGTTTTAGAGTTATTGTGGCATACGGTCTTTATATTTAATTAATTATTAGTATTATATTCCTGTGCTTCGTAGATGGAGAGTGTTTTTTTTATTGTATTTTGAGGTTGAATGAATGTTTTAGAATTATTGTGGCATACGGTCTTTATATTTAATTAATTATTAGTATTATATGCCTGTGCTTCATATGAAGAGTGTTAACTTAAATGTATATTTTTTAATTTACAGGTGAAGTTTCTATGTTATAAATTTATATAAACTTCCCGCAAGAAATATTAAAATTATTTTGCTAAACAAGAGCCTTATTCCTATAACCCACCCGATTTGTAAAAATCCAAAAAAAAGTCAATTTTACACTCAGTTTGGGAAACCCTGTTCAAGCGAATTTGATTCCGATGATATAGTCGCGTCAAATTTCGTATACATAAATAGCCGCCATCTTGAATCAAGATGGCTTATTACACTGATCTTTAAATTGCTGTTTTTAATATAGATTTATAGGAGGATCCTTTACCTTTGAACACTTTCCCCAAGCACAATTCCAGGTAGAGAGGATAATTTATCTGTGATGTTACTTGCAAGGGCGGAGTTTGCGGCAACACAATTTTAGAAACCTTCCCGCCATTTGCAGCAATCATATCACTGTTATCGTTATCAGCCACATTTGATTCATGCTAAAAGTCCAAGATAAGAGAACCTCCATTGCAATTATACATATTAAATTAACAAATCAATTTCTCACTTCCTAAGCATTGTTGTATTAATTATTAAATTCATTATTATTTAGTCGATTATAAAACTACGTGTTACAAAATATTAATCGCGCAAGGTTGCATTTTCTCGACTACGACAAGCTCATCAAAATTCGTACTTGTCTATAGTATAGGAGTAGAAACCTTGCATTTTTCTGGTTTCATTTACTATTATTATTTACAATTACACTTTCTATATTAAATCCGACTATAAAAAATAATTCAAGGAGTGTGAAGATACAGAAGACATAAGAAACTCTCTTAATTACCTTTCAACAAAATAAATTATTGATTTTCTTTTTATACAAAGTTTATAAAATATATATTACTTAAGTATTAAAATGTTCACCATTCCATACACACACACACACACACACACACACACACACATATATATAT
>KZ651045.1:840407-860200 GCA_001010745.2 Gerris buenoi
CACGATAAGTTAAAAGCTTTATATTTAAAAAAAAAAAACGGATCTCTACTTTTAAATTCATTCATAGTTACTTTCATATTTATTTGATTTTTTTTTATTTTTTTTCAGTAAAATCATAGTTGTGTGGATGTTTGATGTAACGTTTATGTTGTGTATTAAGCTAAAGGGTATATATATTTACATTAACTTCCTATCTTATCAGTGGGAGACGATATTGTGACTCAAAAATTCAATTTTAATATGTTGACGGATTTACTCGTTTTAAAGTACCCTACGTTCAAAAAGAGGTTTTAGTCTGTGCAAGGCGCATAGACCCAAAAATACTAGGGTGGGGGAAAATAAATTGGGCATAAATGTTTAGAAAGTAAAATGTGTTAAAATCAATAAAAATAATCTTGAAAAATATTGGATACCGACGATTTTGATTTAATCAAATTCTATTTTATAGTATTTTTAAATACAAATCTAAGAAATATAAGTAGTTTTCTTGGCAAAAATATGGTTTTTAGGATAATGATAAAATATTTATTTACGCTCCAAGGGAGTGAAGTCAATCATATCAATCAAACATTTAACTCATTGTAAATAACAATTTTTTTATCTATATTTTAAAATTGAATGAATGTTTTAGATATAATGAAAAATAAAATCTTTATATTTAATTAATTATTAGTATTATATGCCTGTGCTTCGTAGATGGAGAGTGTTTTTTTTATTGTATTTTGAGGTTGAATGAATGTTTTAGAATTATTGTGGCATACGGTCTTTATATTTAATTAATTATTAGTATTATATGCCTGTGCTTCATATGAAGAGTGTTAACAAATGTATATTTTTTAATTTACAGGTGAAGTTTCTATGTTATAAATTTATATAAACTTCCCGCAAGAAATATTAAAATTATTTTGCTAAACAAGAGCCTTATTCCTATAACCCACCCGATTTGTAAAAATCCAAAAAAAAGTCAATTTTACACTCAGTTTGGGAAACCCTGTTCAAGCGAATTTGATTCCGATGATATAGTCGCGTCAAATTTCGTATACATAAATAGCCGCCATCTTGAATCAAGATGGCTTATTACACTGATCTTTAAATTGCTGTTTTTAATATAGATTTATAGGAGGATCCTTTACCTTTGAACACTTTCCCCAAGCACAATTCCAGGTAGAGAGGATAATTTATCTGTGATGTTACTTGCAAGGGCGGAGTTTGCGGCAACACAATTTTAGAAACCTTCCCGCCATTTGCAGCAATCATATCACTGTTATCGTTATCAGCCACATTTGATTCATGCTAAAAGTCCAAGATAAGAGAACCTCCATTGCAATTATACATATTAAATTAACAAATCAATTTCTCACTTCCTAAGCATTGTTGTATTAATTATTAAATTCATTATTATTTAGTCGATTATAAAACTACGTGTTACAAAATATTAATCGCGCAAGGTTGCATTTTCTCGACTACGACAAGCTCATCAAAATTCGTACTTGTCTATAGTATAGGAGTAGAAACCTTGCATTTTTCTGGTTTCATTTACTATTATTATTTACAATTACACTTTCTATATTAAATCCGACTATAAAAAATAATTCAAGGAGTGTGAAGATACAGAAGACATAAGAAACTCTCTTAATTACCTTTCAACAAAATANTAATATTATTATCTTATACTTGTTTTATTGTAGTTATTGTCTTTTAGAAGAGAAAATAATACAACTTTAATTATTAATTGTTATCATTATTCATTATTAATAGAAGTAGGTATATTAAATAAAATGTTAATAATTAATATAATAGTAAAGAAAAATAAAATGTTTAATAAAATAATGTATTAATAATAATTATAAAGTATAGTTAATAATAGGTTTAATTTAATAGATAATATTAAGTCTCAAATACATCAAATGCCTAAATATGTGTGTTTTATATTTTAGACAAGGGTTGCACTACTGATTGATTTGAAATTAATAAATTAAATTAAAGTGTTTATTAAAAAAAGAAAAGAAAATTATTTTATAGCCTGTTTTTTAGAAGTGTATTATAAATTAAGTAAAGTTATAATGATGACAATCATATTAATATGAATTAGTCATGTCATTGTTAAGTGCTAAAGTCAGGTATGAAATATGTGATAAATACCTGAAATAAATGTGGGATCTACGATTATTATTTCAATTAAAAATTATATAATAAGTAAGTAAGCATTTGCGAAATTCCGACAATGTGTTAAGAGTATTCGTACGGTGGATAAATTCCTTTGGGGTTGTTAAGTCGCGAAGGAAAAAAGGATCGATACTCCAGCAACGGATCAAATGCTCGTATAAGTATGCTGTAGAAGACAATAGGTATGGTTCAAGAACCCAACGTCATCAGACATGAGACCCCCAAGGAGTCGATCAGTGGGGCTTAGCGTTCTTACCTGCTTGAGGAGTCGAAGCAGGGGCAGAATCGTCTTCCTTCTCGACGGACATGGTTAGGAGAATACGTATACCGTACGAAATGCTGAATGGGAAGCAAGTTATTTGGTAGTCGGTTGGAAACTGATGAAACATATTTATATCTGGAGTAGGAGTCGGATATGGTGGGGAGGGATCAAGGCCCCCGGTGACTTCCCACTCCGACGTTGTTTCCCGTAGTACCGACGTACTTTTAGTTTAGTACTCCAGTGTTAGTGGACCGAAGAAATCGTAGTCTCGTCGTTTCCCGTAGTACCGACGTACTTTTAGTTTAGTACTCCAGTGTTAGTGGACCGAAGAAATNTCCTTGTAATCTAGGGAGAAAAGTTCACTTTTTCTCCCTTCTGGTGATAAATAAATATGATTAATCTAAAAAACCAGTTAGACTCTTTATAAATCTGATAAATAATAAATTAATTAAATAAGGTATTATTGATAGATAATAACAAAATACAATTGTGATTATTATGAGAATGTTTATAAAATTAATTTTTTTTAAACAACATCAAATCAAAATGAAAAGAAATTTATATTTGCATGAATGTTTAAACTAAAGTAATAGAATATAACCAATAAAATATTCATTTATTTAATATTTTGCAAAAAAAAAAAAATCTAAACCCCTTTTAAGAATTAGATCTATTTTGAAATACAATGTTACGAAATACTCAATTGTATTTTTTATTGATTCAATAAATATAAAAATATGAATTCCTTACAAAGAAAATCATTTAGTAGAAGTAAAAATATCTCACTTTTAAAATTGTTTGCAACCAATACAAATGATATTTTTGTAAGAAGGGCTTCCCTTTGTAAGTTCTTTCTTCCGTAAATTAATTTCTTTTCAGAAATACTTATTTTTATTTAGGATATTTATTTATTTATTTTTTTTAGAATATATTGATTTTATTCTTTTATAGGTATAATATTATTTTACTGTTTTGTATACCTTTTTAAAGTAAGTATCGCAGTCTGTACTAACACCTAGTTACTATATACGAATATTGACATATTTGTTTACCTTTTATTAAGTATTTATAATGTTACTGACGAACAAAACATAATATAGCAAGCATTTCTATACAAAATATAACAATAAACATAAAAATATTAATAAACAATCATAATAATAAAATATTTAATCAATTGTAATATTATTATCTTATACTTGTTTTATTGTAGTTATTGTCTTTTAGAAGAGAAAATAATACAACTTTAATTCTTAATNATCGTAGTCTCGTCGTTTCCCGTAGTACCGACGTACTTTTAGTTTAGTACTCCAGTGTTAGTGGACCGAAGAAATCGTAGTCTCGTCGTTTCCCGTAGTACCGACGTACTTTTAGTTTAGTACTCCAGTGTTAGTGGAACGAAGAAATCGTAGTCTCGTCGTTTCCCGTAGTACCGACGTACTTTTAGTTTAGTACTCCAGTGTTAGTGGACCGAAGAAATAGTTATCTCGTTGTTTCTCCATTCAGTTAAGTTCGTATACTCTCGGATTTGCGATTAGATAGAGTTGTATGAACAGTTTGATTCCAGGATATTCAAGATGTCAAATTGTGTCAATACGAAAATGTCGAAGAGATAAAATTTATAAACGAAATAAACAACAGTGATCGTGATAAAAAATAATTGTAGCAATAATAACGAACATTTGAAATAATAAAATAAAGCTTGTTTATTGTTTATCAATTATTTAAAATAGCTCCAATAGAAGACAGTGACTTTGCACTATGCAGTATTATATAATGTCAAGTGAGATAATCAAATTAAACAATGAGTTTACTGAATGAGATATCGATAGGATAAAATCTAAAGAACAAACAAGAAGGATTTGAACAAAAGTTTGGTTTGTTTAGAAATGGATAGCTGGATTTTGGTGAGATCTATTTGCCATAGCTTTCAGCCAGGGAACTAAAACATTATCAGTCAAGTCAATATTATTACTACTGGATTAACTGAGGATGTTCCGATAAGTTTTCTGAGCGAGAGCTCTGACAAGTATAAGGTCATCACCAAAAATTAGTTTGATTTCCATGACAAACATAGCCCAAGCGCTAACTTAATCACTAGAGCAGACAGTTAGAAGAATAAACACTATTAGATAATTTCTAACATTTCATTAGAAACATCTTTAATACTGACTATAATCCAGGTAAATTGCGTGCAAAAAAGTGTCTGACTAACATCAAGCTAGAATTTTGTGTATAAGTCAATCTTTCAGTGCCTTTAAAGAATATGCGGTCAACAAAGTTCGTCTGCGGGACTTGGCAATAGCCTATAGCTTGGCAATAGGCATTTGAAAAAAAAGAGCGGCCATGTCCCACCCAACTTAAAGAAAATGTGAGTTTCATGATCCTGAGGACAAAATTAGTCAGTATAACAAAAATAAATAAAGTTGATGTTACTTTGTCACTTATTCAAATATTCCAAATCAAACTGGTGACCTAAGTAACGCTAGTGACAAAGTAACGTAACAAGTAAGAAAGTGACAAGTGACAAGTAAGTAAGTAACAAGTAATAAAGTGACAAAGTAACGTCAACTTGATTTTTAGCCTACTAACTAATTTTGTACTCAGGATCATGAAGATCACATTGTCTACTAAAATAGGCGGAACATGGTCGCTCTCCATCGTTATTTTATTTTATTTTTTTCAAATGCCTATGGCCAAGCTATGTCCCGCAGACGAACTTTGCCGACCACATATTCGTAAAAGGCACATAAAGATTAAGTTATACACAAAATTCTAGCTTGATGTTAGTCAGAGACTTTTTGGCACGGAATCTCCTGGACTACTAGTTTCATCTAATAAATCTCATCTTCATTTTCGTAGTGTTGGTCGTCAATAAACGTATTAAGTATACCGTTAATATACAAAATATAATTCAGTATAATTAAGTTGAATAAAAATTGAATCGAATCACTAAACTTGATTGAATAGAACAAACAAAAAAATGAATGAAACTTCTAGAACTATATATCGTGTAAAAAGATAAGTAGATATGTTACGTGCATCAAACAACGATAAGAAGTAAAAAAATACATTAAAAATCATTATTGTATATAAATATATGCTGATGTCAAAGCAATTGATTGATTCGAAGTAATACAATCAGAAGGTCAATATAAGAATTATTAACTTAACACCATGATAAGTTACCTCTACAAGCATTGCCATTTAGAAATGCACGCATACACCAAACATGTATTATAGTTATAGCAATCTACATCTACATTGTTAGTTTAAAGTTTTTCAGTGTCTTTTATTTAAAAGATAACATATCAGTTCTAAGTTCTAATATAAATAAATCTAGTGGTTAGAAGGTTAATTTGAACAACTCTTTGCTGGTGACATTTAGTTGTAAAAATTTTTTTTTATGTTAAAGGTGAAACAATTATAAGACACATAATATATAGGCTCATAATATAAGACACAAGTTGTGGCACTAAAACGCCAAATCGTTTAAATAACATTCAAAATTTGTGGAAAGTTTAAATAGACAAAACATTAATAGCCTGAGATTAACTTATGTCTAAGTTATTTAGTTTGTTTCTAATAAATATACTAATTTTAAATATAGTTAATATATTTAAAGAAACAAATTACTAGAAATATTTGACTATAAATAATTTTAAAAGTTTAATTCATTAAAAAAAAAAATTTAGTAAATTCTTATTTCAAATTAATTATGTATATTCATGTTACTACATAATATAGGATTACCAGCAGCATACTACATATTAGTTTTGGATTTCTTTTGAATACATCTTCATTGGAAAATCTAGTTTACAATAGTATGTGAAAACGTTAAAGTCTTAATCCAATTTCGATTAGTTCAAAAAAAAAAAATAAATAATAATTAATTTTGGATCATGTAAGTCTGTTGTACATAAGCATTTGTAAACTCTATAAAATGGCAAGGGAAGATAAAACTACATTGATACATTTACATTATAGCAATACTGCTTTAAATTAAACAAAAAGTAGTTAAGTTGATTTTTATAATATGTAAATATACCAAATGCGTATCAAATGACGAAGCTTATCTACATTTTTGACAGAGTGGTGAAAGGTTATCACCATTATTCATTTTTCCCTAATCAACCCACGTGAAATATTATACTACATACTCATTATTTTCTCTAAATAATGATATAATGATGGGAAAATGGAGTGATACGGTTATTTGATAATGTACTTGATGTGCACTGAAAAATATCATTCACTCACTGTAAATGAATTAGTGTATTCGATAACAATCCAGTATACTATTTTATTATTGCGATTTGACAGTAATCGATCAAGTTTCAAATTGTACCTTGTAAAGTTTTACCTTGTGACTAAATGAAACTTGAATTTCATCCAGTTTAACATTGATAGAAGAAGGGTCGAAAAAAAGAAGTTTTAAACAGTAGAGGGTACAACAATACTTCTCAAGCTTTGAAGAAGTCGAACAATATGTTGTTCTGAAATCTATAGACGGAGGACTGTTCTCTGTTTAAGTTGAGTTGGTCTCTTCAAATAAGGAGAATAAGCAGCCAAAAACGAGATCTTCATTATAACTGAGCTAAAACTTCGAGAAGAGGAAACTCTTTCAAACTATATTCATCACCATTATTGACATTAAAGTTTAAAGTCGAATAAAATATTAAAACTAACTATAGAAATTAAAGTTTATTAGCCTTAAAAGCATCTAACTTCAAACCGACTTATTTACAAATTAACTTAATATTTCTAACCTTAAGAGAAATTTATTCGGACGAAGTTGTCTGAAGACGATTTTCAAGTTTTCGTATTGAAAGTAGAGTTAGCGAAGTACTAAGGACAAAGTTTGAAGCAACTCTAATAGCCCTTATAACACAGTGAGCAGAGAAAGCACATTCTGCCCTTAATTATATTTAAAGGTTTTACCCTAACTAGGTAATCGATAAGATCTTGCCACCAGTCATTATGAGGCAGGCTATCTCAGAAGTTTGGCTTCTCGTTTATTCCTATGCATTCTACTTATGTAAGTGATTGCGACAAGGCATGACGGAGTCCGCCATTACAAGGTACACTTTAATATACTGTGAACACTTTAATATACTGTGAACACTTTAATATACTTTGAACACATTAATATACTGTGAACACTTTAATATCCTCAAGTAATTAGATTGTCACATTAAGTATTTGCATATCCGAACCAATAGGCGCCAACAATAATGATATTGAGCGTGTTTTTAAAATTGTACTAATGTTAAGGCCCCCATACACGATCAAACATTTTGCGCCAACCTGATGTCGGGCAAATTTAGGCCATACACGTCAAACATCATGTTTGCGCAAACATCAAACAGCCCCATACACGTTCAAAATGTTTGCGCAAACATTTTGACCGTGTATGGGAGCCTTTAGTTTCATTGATGGCCAGGCAGACGACAGNACCTTCCTACGATAAAATTAAAGCATAACAACGTTCTTTGTACCTAAATTTATAACAATTAAAAATTAAAAATCAACAACACAATATTTTTAAATATTGTTATACATGATTTTAATTTTAATTTATTATTTTTTAATGTATGTAAGAAAAAAATGTAAACACATATATTATATCAAGTTTAATCGATGTTTTAGGCTTAAATATGACCAGGTAATAGTCAAAATATATAGCCAATGTTTATAATAACTTAGTTATTTTTAAACATTTGTAACCCCTAACACTATCCACAAAAAAAACAAAAACAGAAGGCAATTTGACAAGAGGGTCAAGTCTAGCAAACTACCTAATTAATAATAAGGGGCTACCACATTAGTATATAAGTACAAGCCGGTCTTATGGCTGGCGAGACCAATGTTCTAATTTTTTTTCACTATTTAAAAAGAAAAAAATAGAATCTAGTATGTCTTAATCTAGAACAGATACTTGCATAGCTGAGTACCTACTCAGTCATATACTTAACCAGAGATAAAAAAAAGACTAGGTACTAGCATAGTAACTACTCAGTGATACACTTAAGCAGTTAATCAAGAAAACAACAAGTAGCTCTATAAATTTTAATTGCATGCATATTAGTTTACTATAGTGTATTTTAATTTGTAAAAGATAAAATAATATTTCTTTTGTCATTGTGATAAATCATTTTGTGAATGTAGAGGTTGAAGAATGCTCCTTTAATATTATATGTCACTCAACGTTATTACCCATAATTATTTAAAAATAATTGACAGCTTAAAAGAAAAAAGAAAAATAAATGTATGTTTTAATAATGACTATGATTTATTACTTTTAATTTAATATCAAGTGCACTTATAAATAAAGTACCACTTATAAATAAAATGATATCTATTAAAAAAAAAAAAAAAAATATAACATAATATTTTTTTACGTTATATTTACATAAAAGATGAAATTAATATTAAAAATTATTAATAAATATGGTACACCCTTCTAAATTCAATGAGAGAGAATTTAAATAGTTTCATACGTATAAATTAAAATGAAAACGCTATTTCATGGTTTGAGAAACTTTTCGACCACATTAAACAATAGAACTTAAACACACATTAAACAATAATAACATTTACATTTAAATTATGTATAACAATATTAAAACTTTTAAACTAACATTTATTTTAAGATTACATTTATTTACACTTAAACTAGAAAAGGCCTACCTTGTCATGAAAGAGTTTATTTTAAATTTGTTTAAATTCCTACCAATTATTTAGTATGGTCACTATTATTATTATTATTATTTTTAATTTAACATTAAAACCACCTTCCTACGATAAAATTAAAGCATAACAACGTTCTTTGTACCTAAATTTATAACAATTAAAAATTAAAAATCAACAACACAATATTTTTAAATATTGTTATACATGATTTTAATTTAAATTATAGTAATGTTTAATGTATGTAAATAAAATTGTAAAAACACATAATATGTCAATTTTTATGGACGTTTTATGCATGAATATGACCAGGAGAAGGTTGAGTTATAGCCAAATGTTATTAACCCAGTTATTTTTCAAACTTTTTACCCCTTAACACAACCAGCAAAAACAGAGGACCATTAAACTCCATTAAACTATTAAACATGCNGGGCACGAGCAATTTTGAGAGCGATCAGTAGGTGCATACAGAATTTCCGATACTGAAAACGATCAACTTGCCAGACTGTGTTTTATGAACGCACTCCCAGTTAATGGTTAAATATTTTAAGTCCCCCCCTCACGGACAAACGCGTGGGATAAAATTTTGCAATAAAACCTACACGAAAAAAAATATTTAATTTAGGTGGCCATCAAATTTTATTACTTATTGATTTCTTTATTTTTTTTAAATATTTAAAAATAAAATATTTTGATTTTTTAATAAATCATTTATTTCGATGATTAGTGGAAGGATGGGAATCAAAAAAATATTTATAGGATACAATTGATATATTAAAAAAAAAATGAATAAATAATAAGTTGAAACAAATGTGTCAAGTTTTAAAGATATTTATAGTTTGTTGAGAAATGAAATACCTGCATATAAATTAATCTAAAAGTATTTCGAATGAGAATTATCACCATGTCAAAGAACACACGTAACGTATATAAATTAAATGAATTATACTTTTTATGATTCCAAGCATATTTTTATATACGCAGTAGACGCACGTTAAATTAAGCAGTGTAAGAAAGCACGTAGCAAGCATATCTTCACTTGACCAAAATTCGATTCAAATTGAATAAGTAATTCACTAGTCGTTTACCTTTAGATCCTACATACTAAAAATATCTCAAATGAAGACAACTTGACCAAAATTTAACATTGGAAAAACTATTGCCATTCTTAAATTTATTTTGAAGATATGTTTGTTTGAGCTAGATCCAATAGCTTAAACATTCCCTCTAAATTATCGAACTAAACAAGGCTATGATTGTTAAACCAAAATGTCAATGAAACAGGTTAAAATAAAAGAATTATGACTTGATTTCTACAGTAAAGCAATACAGATGTTTGAAACAGAAATTTTAATAATTAAATATCCGCACTGTAATGACCTAATATCCTGTCGATCCTAAGATATAAATCCTCGAATGTAAATTTTGAAGGAGCAAAAATCCTTATTAGTTAAAATACCTTCTAAACAATCATTGTATAAATCTATAAATCATTTCTAAATTTTAAATCATTCGCCATTTAGGTGTGCCCATGGAACAAACCATGTGTGTCCATGGTTATTTTGAGCAGACTGATAGGCTATCAATAAGCCAGTAGTTTGTTCAGAGGTAGTACCTTAAACTCTTCTAAAGAATCTATTGGAATTGCAAAGGTTTGCCACCTAAGAATAGCTAACGCTGGGCAGTAGCTCATTAGGTATGATTTGGCTGAAGCGGTTTATCTAGTAAAATTCTTGGATGGATTTAAATTCCGACTTTTAGTTTTTAACTAATGAAAAAGTGTATTCAGGGTGTTACAATTAAAAATTATAACTTGAGGCTTAAAATCAATTTTGCTTAAAATTCAACTTTTTCCTTTTGCAGTCTCAGTCGTGCTTCCCGACTTATGCCACCACTTCAATGATGATGACCTACTCACTTATGGTTAGCACGTTAACTTTGCGGTTTTTTTGACATTAAGCTGATCAATTTTACTCTTTGGCTTTTTTGCTCTGTGACTTATAGTCATGCTATAATTTAATTTGCAATATTATATTGTCAAATATCGGCTCGGTGTTCACCCAGCATTAGCGTATAAATTGGTTGGTTGATGTTGCTAGAGATTTCTGTTGGGCGACATTAAGAAATGTCGTTTTTCAGAAAGATCACTGTTTCCGTTAAGACGCGTGTACACGATCCAAGTTGACTTCCAAGTCTACTTAGATCAAGTAACATCCAACTCAATTTGGATGTCCAAGTTGACTTAGATAATCTATTTACACGATCCAAGTAGCGTCAAAATAGTGTCAAAACTGATTTGGTCCAAGTCAACTTGGATCGTTTAAACTCGGTTTTACCTTCGATTACCGAGCATAAGCAAGCAAAATTAAACCTTTTATGCAAATTTATTTTTTATAATTGCATACATACAGTGCAGAGTGTTTTTTTTTTTTTATACAAAAAAGAAGCTTTTAAGGGTTAAGATGATAATTTTGCGACCATGCAAACGTTTTTAGTCCCTACAAACACCAAAAACCAATAATTTTCTCTCTCGTTCTGTGGACATTCAAAAAGTAAACGGAAGCAACGGGACTGCATTTCCCTAAGCAAATTTCATCCACTAATAATTTATCGATTTTTATCACTTCCTTATTTGCTCGGGCACCTCGATTATGTCAACAGAAAAAAGAGGATTGCTTTATGTCATTTTTTTTAGCTCTTGACATCAAATATCAAGGCTACCACCACAATGATCAACTCTTATTAGTGATTTTTTTCTTTATTAATCGACTATTCTAGTGTAGGGAAGGTTCTTATCTTTACATTTTACAAACATTTTAAAAATCAACTATTGCTAATAACACTTATATGACACCTGGACAAGGTTGCTAAAATAGCAAAAAAAGCTATAATGGCGCCTTATCTCGCATTTAGACGCCAATTTACTACCAAGTAACTAATCTAACAACGCGGCACAACAGGTGATGGAACACGCCAACTCCGTGTCATCCATTTCATATAGAGTTGTAAAAGCTTTGACAGGCCAAGGTCATCCACGGGGGAGGACCTTGGAAGTAACAAAACTAACACCGCAGCACAACAGACCTGAGTTTAATGTCCATTATACCGTTTATACAGGTGATGGAGCGATATGCCAACTCCGTGTCATTCATTTCATATAGAGTTGTAAAGCTTTGACAGCCCAATGTCATCCACGGCGAAGGACCTTGTCAAAGCTTTTAACTCTATATGAAATGGATGACACGGAGATGGAACTTCGCTCCACCAACATCCGGATAGACACCATTTTCATTAAGTAGCTATACCCCGATTAATAACGACGTGCTGGGTTAACACACATCAAAACAATAATGCGTCAACTTACCACACCAGTTAATATTTAATACAGATATTAAGTTGTCAACAATACTATATAAACGTTAGTTCACAACCTAAACTGTACGTAATCTATAGTAAGCCATAAAATACAGCTGATGTAGCAACACACTCACCTCGTGTCATTCATTTTGCACGCCAAATTTCCCCACGGGATGTTGTAAATCCCATAAACTAACATTAATTCAACTTTCTTAACATCTAAATACTGCAATATATTGTTATTTTCTCTTTTTCCTAAAATTAAGCGTTATGTAAAATAAAAATTATTATAGTGTGATTTATGACGAAGTTAATACTTCACCTCTGTGAGTTTTATATACTTCTAATTTTATGGTAAGAACTAGTCAATAAGTCGCTATTGTTTGGTAAGTGCACACGTTACTTAATGCAAAAGTTAATTTAATCTAATTTTTTTTGTAATCGACTTCGTTTAATTATGTCTATAATGAAACATTTACTTTTGTGGCTGGGGAAAAAATAGAATTTATTAGTATGTATACATATATTTAGATTTTATTTATTTACTAAACAGTCCTTCAGTTATATAATAATTAATTAGTAATAATTATAGTTTCGATAAAAATTTCTAAACACCTCGAAATCTTAAACAAAACATAGTTTAAATTAAAATATTTTAATTGGATATTTGCGTAAAAGGTTAAATTTAAAATGTCATGTAATGGGTTGAATTTAAAATAAAATTGGTTGAATCGGATGCGTAAAAGGTTAAATTTAAAATGTAATGGCTTGAATTTAATGGTTGCATAGGATGCATAATATTTTATCTTTTTCAAATCGTCCATTTAACAATTTCATTTCATTCAAGGGTTCAGTGATCGGAGTATATTAAAAGAATGAAGTAGGAAGCTGCTAGATAGGAATCTATTGAAAAAACAACACGAACCCTTGTTAAATATTAATGACAAACGACTGAAGCAAAACAACCTAACATTCTCCAGCGATGACTCACACCAAAAAAAAAAAAAACAGAACTTAAACATACTCGTAAGTATTCAATTGATGATTCGGCATGATTGCATCATTACAATATCTGAATAGTTTCAGTAGGTTTAATTTTATATGAAGTATTATATATTATATCCAATATGTTTATGTTTATATGTTACTTGTAATAAACTGGTATAAGATAAACGAATTTTGTTTTTTTAAAGGAATTTAAAATAAAAATGGTTAAATTGGATGCGTAAAAGGTTAAATTTAAAATGTAATTGGTTGAATTTAAAATATAAAATGGTTGAATTGGATGAGTAAAAGTTTAAATTTAAAATGTAATGGGTTGAATTAAAAATATAAAATGGTTGAATTGGATGCGTAAAAGGTTAAATTTAAAATATGGGTTGAATTTAAAATATAAAACCTGTTAAATAAATATAATTGGCACTACAAAATCTGCCAATGTACAATGTGATGATAATCATATTAAAATAATTTTTAAGAGTAATTTCTATCTGCATTTAAAGGAACTTTTTGGATTCCAATTTGAAATATGGTCCAAATCCGGAGTAGTGTAGCAGTATTATAAGGAGGATTTGGCTCAGCGCTTATAATTTTGCTAATGCTTGAATAACTTTCCTCCTATAGTTAAAATGATTTAATTAAGTCTTTATTTAGTTTTTTAAAAATACCATTAAATTATAATAATACGTCCACATTACATCATTAACTCAAACATAAAAATGTTTTCTTCAATTTTTACAAATGCAAGTATTTATTCGTCGATTATTGGGACTGATAATTGTCAGCTAATAAGTACGGGGTATATAAATAGTCTGGATATGTAAACATCCGGGGTAGACATATGTATCGGGTTTGTTAATAATCTGCATATGTAAAAAGCCCTAATATGCACAAAGTTCTGATATGTAAACAGTCAGGATAGACATATATAGTTCGGGTTTGTTAATAAATCCGCATATGTAAATATTTCGGATATGTAAACAGTCGGGATAGACATATAGTTAGGGTTTGTTAATAATTCGGATTTGTAATTAGTCCTAATATGCAAATAGTTCGGATATGTAAACAGTCGTGATAGACATATAGATAGGGTTTGTTAATAATTCGGATATGTAAATAGTCCTAATATGCAAATAGTTCGGATATGTAAATAGTATGGACAATTGAAAAAACATAAGTCTCATTTAAAACAAACCCACAATAATATATTTTTTTAAATTAAGTTTCCAATTTTTTCAAAATCTATTATATTAAGTAAAAAGGTTAACTAAACCCGTATTTGTCGAAGTGAGTTCTTCACTTTATAGACTTACGATTTTAGTAAGTTTGTTTAACAATAACAGGAGTAAAAATTGACCTACTCGCACGAAATTCGACACATAAGTGCATCATAGCATTTGTGACAACTATGTAGTTTTTGGAAATATCAAGATGGCAGCCAATATAGCGTATGACTAAACATACTGTTTGTAGTAAGCCGAAATTTGGGTGTCAAAAATGTTTATTGCTTATTGACTATTTAACAATTTTCCAAGTCTTCGTTTAGCTGATTTAAATTAAAAAAAAAAATCTTTGAATTATTCGAGATTTAAGACTGTTACACAATGTAGGTATGGAAATAACTTCCGAAAGCGTTATCCAACATTCCTTGTCACCATTGAAGCGGATTAAGGGTTGCATAACTTCAATTACATTCTCGAAGCTATTAATTAATCACCTGCTAATTAACTTGCATGCTCCAAGAAACAATCGCATTATACAGTCCATTTGTATTTAATTTATATTATATAACCAGACAATGTCATTTACATTACTTGTCAGTATTGTTTTTGAACTACATTTTTATCATTTTTTAAACTCATCTTTTATTTAGTTACGTCCAGTTAATGTATAAATTCGCTCTCTCCCATTGCCCATTGCTAATTAACTTACCTACTCCAAGAAGCAATTGCATTATACAGTCGATTAGTATTTACTTTATATTAAAATCAGACCATGTCATTTACATAACTTGCCTTTATTGTTTTTGAAATGCATTTTACAATTTTTTAGCTCATCTTTTATTTAGTTACGTCCAGTAGATGGATACATTCGCTCTCTCCCACAACGAGACTATATTATTTATACTTATCGACTGTACAGTTCCGACGAATGTTTACTACAAATAGAATCCGCTTTACTTTTGACCATCGACTCACTTGTTTACATTTTATAAACGTAAACAACTCCTAAAATACATTTTCTAAGTAAAGCCACTAAATGATTTCAATAACAAAACCTTCCATAAATATAATTACACAAAATCTGTAATAAAGACGTATTAAGAAATAAATGATTATCATAATTGCGGAAATAACGATTAAGAACAAATCGATTATCGTAATGGGTGTTAATTTTATATTTTGGTGATCGTTTATATTTTTACGTAATTGTTACTGGTCGTAAACGAACTTGAACGTTAAATAGTTTGTATTTAATGTGCATTGAGTCGACGAACCCTGACTCAATACGTCCTTGGCTACGACACAATTATTTTAAAAGCTAGTAAATCACTCGAGTTGCGCCGTTCAATTCTGGGCTTTTAGCCAAGCAAACAAAAGCATCCAATACTTTTACTTAAGAAGAACTCAAAAAAATAAAAGAGAAACAAACTTATTTTATTTATTCTATCATGTTTTTTACTTTTTTGGAAATCTTTAATTATTAATAAATTAAATTAATAATTTATAAGACTAATAAATAAATAATTGAGGTACCTAAGCTAACTCTAAATTATATCGATATTTTTATAGCTTTCTTTCAGCAATTTTTAAGTCAAACACTTCAATAGTCAAACCCTTATTTTATTATTATAGCTTTTTATATAAGAAATAAAAAAAAAATCTATAATATGCTTCCAATGATTTTAAAACCAACATCTTAAGCTCTAAAATGAATTCTTGGTTTTAGATATTTTCCACTAAGCACCTCAATTATGCACCAATTGATAATATTATTGGAAAGCGAAATTATTTATTTTCGAAAATTAAAACAATTCAGTAAACATTTATGCTCAACTTTTGTTATTTATGTTTTATCTTATTCATATGTTCGTCTGGGACAAATCTTGTAACCTAAATTTGACCAACTTCCTAGAAAGGTGAAACTTCTGATTATGTACTTTCGATGACAATACAATAATCACTAATTAGTTTTACCAAATTATTATTATTAACCGATAAATGGGTCATTTTAATAAAATCTTACTATAATTTCTATTGTTTGAATAATAATAATGAATAATTATATTGTAGCTTAGATCTACTACAGAAGATTTTCTTACAAAGATTTGTATGTCATATTTAAATTAAACGACGATACTTGTTTAGAAGAAACCTAAAGCCCCGATTACACGGTGATAGCTGCGTTCAAGATAGCAATTATCGCATCAAATATCACCGTGTAGACCGCATGATAGATTTTGTCGCAATAGAATTATCAGCCATCATTCTGATGAAATAGTTGAGTCTTCTATCACAGCAGTCAGAGTACTCACGCTGCAGTATTATGAGCTACCATGCTAGATAGTTGAAGCTGATTGGCTAATTGTTTGTTTATATTTTTATATCACGTGATAACAGATCTAAAAGGCAGCAAATATGATAGCTTGCTTCACATTTGATATCAGATTTTGTTCTTTTGACCATATGAATATTCCTTTTGCTGTATATGTATTACTAGGTTTGCAATGCAGTTGTCAGCTTGCAATATTGAACTGAGCTTACATTTAATCTTAAACAATAATTTTGTGCGGATCGGTTTCGTTCAGAAGCAAAACTGAGTACACCGTACCCCTGTGTACCAATTTGGACCATTTCAGATTTATACCTTTCTGTGGTTGGTCACATTGACTGTGTCAAATTTTGTGCGGATCGGTTCAGGCGTTCAGGAGGAGTATGCGTCCAAACAAATGTAAGGTGTAGGATAAGAGCTTCGCTTCGCTCATCTCAATAATTTAACATATTATATATAATGCTCTATTTCTGTATCCAATTCAAAAATGTAGGATACGGATGTAACTTTGAGTACATGACATCAAGTTTTGACGTATGTTAACTCTCACCGTGTAGACTGAACACCTTGGCGATAGTTCTATGACGTAGACTAATATAATAGTTCTATCATAAGAGAACTATCATCTTAAGGGCTTAAGTACATAGTACATGTCATGCCGGCAGTTCAATCTTATGCGAGACCGTAAGGCAAGATATCGGACTAAGTGAGACGGCACGTTAGATCGGCACGTAAGAAGAAGTGTTCAGTCTAGGAGAAGTGGCTCACTTCTATGAAAACTTCGGTCCGGTTCAGTCTCCCATCTTGTTTTGCCTTCCTTCGACTTGTGCCAAAATAAGACTCTTGGACCCGAGCGGGTTCGAGATAAAGCGAGGCGAGTGCAAGCGAGCAGCTACACCTCCGTGTTATTCTCTCCTCTCTAGCCGGGTTAACAATGTTCATCTTAATTAAACTATAAAAATGGGTAGAGATGATACAAATTTATTTTCATTAGTCGTAGTTGGTTTTTTGCACGGTAATGTTTTATTTTTGGTGTTTTCTTTCTTTTTGAGAACTCCATTGTAAAATATGATGCAAGGATTGTTGTTCGGATTGTTTCGCATTAATATTTGACAGATTTGTGTTAAATTTCGGTAAAAATAGTCCAAACACTTGAGATTTAATCTTTTTCTTTCTTTACTCTTTTTAAATGTTAATATTTTTTATTTTTTAAGTGATTTCTTTCTATCCTTAAATATTTCATTGTGCTAGATATTGAAATACATCTTTAAAATCCGGCTTTGATATTGGTCGATTTCAGTAAAAATAGTCGTGTGTTCAGATTTGAACAATAATCTTTTCAAATTTAGTATATATATGTTTCTTCAGTATGTTTTCTTTCAGTTCATCAGTGTTTCATTGTACAAGATACTTATTGTTCGGAATGTACAAGACTATTGCGTAATGCATTGTGAAATTAAAAGCATTTAAACCACGATTGTTCAAGGTTCGAACAATCAATGTCAATACTAGATGAAATTCCACATCTGGTATAATTTATAAACAAGCAGCATCTCTAACCAACATCTACCTGTATGATTTAATTGTAAAACTCATGATTGGCATTGACTCAATATTGCTTAATCAGCGCAATATAAGTGTAATTATACAATGATTTGTGTTTATATAGTTATACGGGTTTACATTTTTCTACTAAAGCGTGATAATAACAAATCAAAACAAAATTACGTCTCTGTATATAAACGCAATTATTTAACTGCATCTTTTACCTCCTTAACTTTCTCCGACCAACTAAAAGCTGAAACTTTCATTGATATTGTATTTCCGTTGACATAAATAGATTTAAACAAAATACATTGAGAAATTTGCATATGCTAACTCGTCATTTTTTGTTGAATTTAACCCATAGAATCCATCAGTTTCGTTATGCACCAGCTCGTATATATTTACATACACTAATAGGGGGTAATTGAAAATGTATGACTATATTTGAGTTTAAATGAAATAGCATTTCATTGACATTCATTCTTAAATCCTCAAAAGCTACGTTTTTTACTATAAAAACCCTTCAAAATAATCTTGAAGAACATCGAATTCTACCACACTGAGAAATTAAATTAATTAAAAGAAATTGGGATGCCATGTGAACAATTCATTGTATTCATTGAGAGAATTTCCGTTAATGCTTATAATTCCCGATGAATTCAACATTTGAAATTTAAAGCGGGGTTTTTTTTATAGAGAGCTAGGATTGGTATCATTCGACCCAAAATTCGATTCCCAACAAGATTAGCTTCAACGTTTTTTATGGTAAGAAGCTCAGATTTTAAGAATTTTAAAAATGGAAGTCAGTTGAGAATATCTCGACAACCAAGCTGTTCCGGACCAATGTTTATATAAGTAATTTTAGTTCAGCATTAAATTTTCCTATAAGAAGTGTCGCGGTTTCCAAGGGATGCCAAATGAGTTAATTAAAAAAATCTGTCCGAGACGACTCAGACAAACTTTCTTATATTCAAGTTCATAATTACGTATACCCACTGTTTTCCATTTATAAGTTTTCCTAGGTATATTTAATTATTATTGAACATTTTATAAAAATACTAGCTGGATACCCGTGCTTCGCTACGGAGTGTTTTTATATTTGATAAGTTTATAAACTACCAGGAAAGCATACAAATTATTTTACTATGCGAGAGTATCTAGATTCTATCCCTCTTACTTATATCCCCCTCCTCTTTGATAAGATAATTTGCAAATATCCTAA
>KZ651045.1:865781-896513 GCA_001010745.2 Gerris buenoi
AAAAAAAAAAAAAAAAAAAAAAAAAAAAAAAAAAAAAAAAAAAAAAAAAAAAAAAAAAGTATATTTCTTTATTAGAAATTATAAAGCATAAAAATTGCATTAAATATCAGACTTAAGAGATTCAACGGATTTACTCGTTTAAAGCATACTTGCGTGCACAAGGATTATGGTGTTTGGCAGTTCGTCCTCCTTCACTTCAAAAAGAACTGCAATAAAATTAATATTAGTTCCATTGTTTACCTAATCAAATGTTTTACACCGTCTTTAATCATTTGGATAACACAAGAGGCGTAAGTCAAGATGTACACGATATCAATTGGATAACACAAGAGGCGTAAGTCAAGATGTACACGATATCAATTGGATAACACAAGAGGCGTAAGTCAAGATGTACACGATATCAATTGGATAACACAAGAGGCGTAAGTCAAGATGTACACGATATCAATTGGATAACACAAGAGGCGTAAGTCAAGATGTACACGATATCAATTGGATAACACAAGAGGCGTAAGTCAAGATGTACACGATATCAATTGGATAACACAAGAGGCGTAAGTCAAGATGTACACGATATCAATTGGATAACACAAGAGGCGTAAGTCAAGATGTACACGATATCAATTGGATAACACAAGAGGCGTAAGTCAAGATGTACACGATATCAATTGGATAACACAAGAGGCGTAAGTCAAGATGTACACGATATCAATTGGATAACTTGAGAAGCCAAGATTTACACGATATCTTAATATCTATTATTTGGATGAAATGAAAATGTGTATATTTGTTAAAGTCAATGAGGTAATTTTTAAGCATTATCCATTTATCAGTGTATTTACAACATTATAAAAAGTTTACTTTAGCTTTAGAGATTGAAAATAACAACGAATAACTATGTATTTTTTAAAGTTACGGTTCTATATTTTTCTGCAGATGTTAGTGTTTAACCAAAAAGGTTTAGTTAAATCTTCAAGTCTAGAAAATATCTAATTAGGACGTCATTCCTTCCATTCAATGTCTTCCTTTGTACTAATGTGAAACCCATATGGTCAATAGATTCATATATGCCTACGCCTACATAGATTTCAGTAATTATTTTACCAATATTTTAGAAGTTACGTTTAAGTTTTGGGAGAAAAATATTGAATATAGTTACTCTATATGATTGCTCAATTTCTATGTAGCTTCAATTTTTAATTTCATAAAGTTTATTTCTAACAGTATACACAGTTTGATTGTACAGAATCGTATAAAAGTGACAGTTTCATAGTTTTCACTTCATCCTTTACACTTTTATATATTCAAAACATTTATGGTTACGATATTATTAAAAGTAGGGAAAATCAAATAAAAAACCTACAACTAACAAGAAGTGGTATACTCTTTAAAGTCTATTAAATACTAAGTTAAATAAATTGATCTACTGTCAACTACACATCATAAATTAAGCTACTAATTCATGATAGTCTGTGCCCTAAATTTATATGACGACCAAGATGGGAATTGATGTTTAAATGATCGCTAAGTTCAGTTACTAAAGGATTTTCGCTGTATTTACCTTTTTTAGAATAGGATTTAGCTTGTTTAACAATGATATCTTCAATCATTTTGGATGTTTTTAATTATAGTACGTCTTGGGGAGTTAAAATTTGTTTTGGATAAGCTGTAGTTTTTGCAGACTCATATTGCATGTGCTCCAAGCAGCAGAAGCATATGTTATTACAGGTTGTATATTTGTAATATGTCCTTACTACTGACGGATTAATCGCGGGATCATAACGGGAGTACTGATTTGATTAGGGTTTACTCTGTCCCTTGAATCACTGCTACGATGGGAATAGAAAAAGGATGTATTAACTTATTTTTCAAAGGTAAAGATTCAGCCTCCAAATAAAACCTAATCTTCTCTTCAACTAGCCAAAGGTATAAAGACGAACCCATTCAATTACGAGAATAAATACATTTTATGAATGTTTATACATAATAGTAATAATGCACGATCCACCATCTTGTAATAATCAGTGGCTTGGGTTTATCAAATGGCTTATGGATGACACTAAATCGGAGTATCCACTCCATAACCATGAACCTTTTAATCCCAATAAATAATATCAATATTAAATTGTCCCATAATAATAGTTGAGTACTTAAAAGGCAAAAAATAGGTAATGGGAAATCATAGATCAGAAGAAGTACCTATAACCAATTTTACTAATTATTTTAATTAAATATTATAAACGGGTAAATTTTTATATTTATTAAAAGTTACAAAAATCAACTTATTTGGATTAAAATTTAATTCAACTATTATCAATAATTACGAATATAATAGTAATTATTGTTTGGTGTTTATCTCTTTTCTTTTATCTAATTGTAAAAGGCAATTGCAACCAGTAAGATCAACAAGATTATAGGAATTTTATCTAGATTCTAGATAGATCCCATGGTCAAGGTCGAATGAATTTAGACAGTTATCTGAATCAGTCAATGTGATGCGCAGGCTGAAGGTAGAAAAAAAGAGATTTTACATATCAGCATTTAATTTATTTTCGATTGATAAATTTATAAAAATTTTATGACTTAAAAAAATACAGTTTTTTTTTTTTACAGCGAATAAATAAGCGAAATTAAATTATTACAAAAAAAAAAATAATAATAATAAATCATTTCGACCACTGTAATTGGTACTCATTGTTAATCAGATAAAATTGTTTATTAAGTATTTAATAAATAATTACAACTGGTGATTCTGTAATTTGAAAGCTAAATATATAAACTAAAAAACTGAGAAATATTCGAAAAATGCCCGAGAATATGAAGTGATGGTATTTTGTTTTTAGAATTTTGGTATTAAGAGTTTGTGTTGGAATTCAGCCCCACACTTTTAAAAGTAGGGAAATATGCAAAACTGTGTCATGCTTGAAAACATTAAGGAATTTCCCAAAATACTGAGTAAATAACTTTATCCTCATATATTTAACTTTCTCAATTACGTAGTACATATTTATATAGAGCAAGTATTTCGATAGCGCTAAAATTAGATTAGAGTTCTGATGGATTGATCCAAAAATTAGATGAGAGTTTTGATGGATTTACTCGAAAATTATATAAGAGTTCTGATGGATTTACACGAAAATTAGATAAGAGTTGTGATGGATTTATCCGAAAATTAGTAACAACGAGTTAGTGTAAACAACTTTATCCTTATATATTTTACTTTCTCAATTACGTAGAACATATTTAATAGAGCAAGTATTTTGATAGCGCTAAAATTAGATAAGAGTTACAAAAAAAATTAGATTAGGGTTCTGATGGGTTTACACGAAAATTAGATTAGAGTTCTGATGGATTTAAACGGGTTCAAAAGAATGGTTTAAAAAAAAAAAAAATCTGTCTGTGGCCTGTCCTTCAGTGCTGGCGTATGGAGCCTAAACTAATGGGCTGATTTCAATGAAAATTGGCATGTTTAACATTTTAAATTGCTTATTGAAAAATCGTAAATAATACACATATACGTATATATATATATATTTCCAAAACAGTTAACGATTTTGACTAAAAACATCTATTATTGGGTAGTCCATTTGCGTACAAATATGCATAGTTTTCCCAGGACTAATCTAGTTTCCGATAAAAGGATGATAATAAATAAAATCTGATACATAATCATCAGCTGAAAACTTTTTTACATGTTAAATAATAAATGAATGCAGTATGAGAATTTCCCCCTAGTGTGAGAACTTCCCCTACATAGTTGTAGGGGAAGCTTCTTTACCTTGGACACTTAGCAAAATTTAACTGTCACTGATAACTGGTAACTCTGATATGATAGATGGAGAAGGCTGGAAGGATGTTCAAATATTGCAGTCAGAATCCACTTTTACATGAACTAACCAGGAATTATGCTAGCGGCAATTATCCAAGGTAAGTGGACCTTCTCTAATTAAGAGAATTTTGTTCGAGTTTTTGCTAAATTCTGAATTAAATAGACACGCTGACAAAAAAAAAAAATTGTAATATTGAGTGTAAAATAAATAAAAAATGTAACCAGTATTTTAAGGCATTGATTTGATTGTTAATTCTAATGTGATGGATTTAATTCAGTGGTAACTAAAGGACGGTGAATTAGAATTCACGAGAGAGGAATAATGTGCCCCTAAGAGTATTAAGGGGTACCTTAATACTCTTAACCAGATGCTCCTTAATACCTTAAAGGGAGCGGGGATAACAGGCAATAAGCCGGTAATAAATCAATTTGAATTGTTTCATTACACAATAATTAGCAGAACCTACGGTTTTACTTACTAATACTAATAAACAGCATCAGCCGAGAGTTAATTATACAATAATTAACCGAACCTACGGTTTTACTTACTAATACTAATAAACAGCATCAGCCGAGAGTTAATTATACAATAATTAACAGAACCTACGGTTTTACTTACTAATACTAATAAACAGCATCAGCCGAAAGTTAATTATACAATAATTAATTACTAACATGTCTCTGAAGAATCAAAATCGGTCCCAGAACCCAGAAATTTTTTGTTTTCAAATATAAACAAAATCAGATTTATTTTCATCAATGTCTCGGGTAAGAAGTTATTTCTAGTTTTGGGGGGTGGTGCCCCTAAGTTTAGAGCTAAATTTAATTGATCGATTTCGCCTCGGGGTATATGATTTTCCTGATCATATATCTCAAATTTCGTCCAAATCGGCCCAGTAGTTTAAGCCCCAAGCGTCTGCACAGACGACATACGACGCACGCCAGACAGACATTTTTGTAAAAACCCCTTTTTTGGACTCATAAGGGTCCTCAAAACATGTAAAATCGATCGAAAGCTCAAAATCAAATGTTTGTAAGTCAACTTTTTTTCTCATGGCAATACTTTCCCTTTATATAAGAAAGCAAAAAGATGCATGATGAACAATTAATATAATCTCTTAAATAATATTACATAATGGGAAGAGAGTCCAGACTATAAGCTAAAAAGTAATATGAGATTGATGAGTTCTAGGTTTAACAACGTTGTGACATTATTACATCAAAAATCCCTAGACATTGTGACTATGGGCCAGGGAGGAGAGCCAACCATCAATCATCTCTTTTTTATAAGGGATTCTACTTGTCTGACAACCAACAAAAAATGACCTAAGAAGTAACTTGACCCTCAGTGCTTCTAAGAGGTAAAGAATTTACTAAGGTGTTTCACAGCAAAGTAAGAAAAAAAACATCTAGTTTTGATTTTAATGCTAAAATCTACTGAAGCCAAATCATTCGGGACTCACAGACATACTACATCTCACATAAGTATGCTTAAATCTAGGAAAAAGAGAAAATAATATTTTATTGCAGCAGTCAGTCATGGAATTCTATGCCATTAATAACAGCTCTTGGAGGTCTTTGGCCATCCAAAGGGCTCATACACCTATATTAAAACGGATGACACGGTGTCACGTGGTAATCTTTATGTTCTATCAGAAATCATATAATTGGCATTCGCCATTGAATAGTCACCACTTTTCTTAAGTATCGGTCTGGTTATATTGAGATGCTGAGTGAATTCCGAAAGTAGGCTTCTTCGCTCGAATTGAACCAGAATCACAGGTATGACAACCGCATGTAATAACAATGAGCTAACAGGGACTTATTATTTCAAATGAGAACCGTTTGTCTTTGACCTGTTCATTTAAGAATCAGTTCACTAGGAATCCTGGGTTTAATTAAAATGGTATCAGGTTCACCGGTTTATAATATAGTATGGTTCGTCGAAGACCATGATTACAACCATCATTTTACCTTTACCCGTATCATATTATTTTTCATACACTAAACAAGATCAGTTTGGATAGATAAATGTATAATTCGGATTTTCTGGAAACTACAATGATTAAAATAAAAAGAATAGTAATAATTCTGCATTCTGATAGCAAACAAATTGTGAAAATGCAATCGTAAATTCAAATCGTTTCTTCAGAGTTGTTTAGATAAGACTATTCTATCATCAATAAATTACTCGCGTTTAAATAATTATAATCATATATCTGCTTTTCAATAAAGCTACATACAACTACTAAATAAGCTTTATCAGTAAAGAAAACATGTTTATGCAGAGATGGCGCGGAATGCAAGATAGCTTTGAATATGTCCAAACTTTCATAATTGAAAATATTATTCGATTTACAATTTGTGCTCGAGTTTTGCAAAACGATCCACGTGACTCGTGATTTAAAGGGCAAGAGTGAGAAGTAGTAATAACAGTGTTTTACCAAAACAAACTTGGAATACATCGAGAAAATATATTAATAATTATAGATATTAATTTCGAAAGGCTAAGTTCAATACTACTACGAATGTGAATAAAATATTAGTAAAAGTATTTATTGAAAATTATATAGTGGTGTTAGATAAACGTAAGATAGAAAACTTGATTTATTTTTTCAAATTTTACAAAAATGTTTGCTATATTCAAACTAATTTGCTGATTTAGTCAGCAATGGAAAATTCCAACAAGAATTGTTGTCAAATACTACAACTAACAACCACGTTAAACATTATGTAGATACAAATAAAAATAATTACCGATTAATGCAACCACTACGAATTTTGTAATTTTTAATAAGTTGGTGATTCGGCTTTTTTGGAGGGGTAAATGAGAAAACTTTGCAACTAAATAATGGAGATTGGGAAAGTATTACCTGGTTCGATGAACCGTTTTAACATGGTGGACATCGGAGTAGAATCACTGCTGTTGCTATCTGACGAGAGCGTTTTAAAAAGTCCTCTGGAACACATGATGAGAACAAGACTGAGCTACACCGGCGACTGGCCCCTCCCGATTCGACGGCCCCCGTATATATTTAGCGATGCCCCCGGAGCTGCGGCTTCTAATGACCGACTCAAGGTATAACTAGACGAGTACATAGGAAGATAACCGTCGTAGTACTAAGTATTTGTTTTAGTAATACCGGCCCGTCTTATAATAATCTAGGAAGAAATGCGCCGATAGTGTCTCGTTCTAGCGGAAATGTCAAGAGTCGGTTCCGATATAGCGGGCCCGCTGACACGACCTTGGCACAGTACACCACTCCGCCCTCGATAGCATTAAGTTTTTAACAACTAGTTACGATACGAACTTCAGGCGGCACGGAATAGTATTAAACCGACTTTTACATATTTTATACCGCTATAACGGTAGCTTAGAAACGGAAACCCATAAACGAAACACGAGGGGAAGTAAAAACAATTCATAAGTCAATAAACCTCAGAGCATCCGTGACGAAACTGAACAATACTTGACTTAAGTGTGGTAGTGATGACGAGATGGATTAAGATTTGTTGAGTCAATTTCATGTGTTTCTGCCAAGTTCTCACGTAAGTTGTATTTATTAAATACCATATTTTTTATTTTAAATCATATTTTAATTTCATTATAACTTCAGCATCCCTGTTAATATTACCTAGCCTTTCAAAAATTTTATCTTTTTTTCAATTTGAGTCTTTTTTCATTTGGTAACTACACGACATTAATGCGAGATCGATTGAAGTGACACGAGTAGTATTAACAATGTTTAGAAAGTTATATTAATTTAATTTCTTCCACATCATTCATCGTTCATTCTTCACACCACACATGAATAATATAAACACAGCAAAACAATATTTAGTTTTCTAAACTGCTCTAAAAGTTGCTTAAATGTTGAAGGTTGGGAGAATTTACATTTGCACATGTACTAGAGTCACTATTTAATAGTTGTTTTAATTATTTGCTTTAGATCGTTAAAATAAATTAGTGAAGGTGAAGGGCGTTTACAGTGACACGATGTCTGTTGTCGAGATTCATTCTCTCACTGCTCTAAATAATATCCAAACTCCAAACTGATTACAAAAGAGATTAGATACACTTTTTGCTAATGATCTCGCTAACGTTTGAAGAATCCTATCTATGGGGATTAATCGAAATTCCCTAATGTAAGGAAATTCTAAACAGGAATCCTAAATCCTAATGAAATGTAGCTGGATATGTCTTGCTTGGAGTAAAATAGTGTGATAATGGTTCCAATGCATCAGGATCTTCCAGGTTAGTGATAGTGAGAGGCCTACCGTTTACAATGATTTCACATTCTCAAAGGAGAGTTCTCATTTATTCATTGTTAAAATATATTTAAAAAGTTTTCAACAGCAATTTTTGATTTTCAGCAAAATATGTCATTTTTTTTATCAATATCTCGGAAACTAGATTTGTCCCGGGAAAACGACAAAAATAATTAAATTCGTATTTGAATGAGCCTACATTTATCGTAGGATAGTTGAAACTGTAATTGATAAAATAGATTGTTATTTCACAAACAAAATTCAGTCAAAATCATTGAATAGAATTTTTGCGCCATCACAATTATTATCTATTTCTAAATTATATTACGCACATGAGAAAGTAAAAATTATAAATAAAAACAAACTATAACTTAGATATAAGAATAATGGCTATAGGTGTGCCCTCTATTAATTTGTATCTGCGGTGGTGGATCCTTTAAGGGTTAAAGCGAACGTTGCTGTTTAGAATGAAATGATGTAATTTCTTTCGCTTTAACCCTTAAAGGATTCACTACCAGATACATATAACTTAGAAGAAATTATTACTTGGTGTAATGAACAAGTGAAATATTAACATAAGTTAAACACATAACATACCTTATCTTAGATGCCTTGAATTATTTGATTGCTAATAGGTTAAAACTAATTGTTAAGAGTCATTCTACAGCCCCGGTTTACTGTTTTCGGTAGAAAGGAAACTCCATGTGAAATCAGCATTGTTAAGAACTTATCTTCTCCAAATATTTAAATAGATAAAGAGTTTTAACCCCCTGACGTATCCAAGTATTTTTTGGAGCCAAGTATTGAATAGGAACTATAATGTATCTATATATATAAAACCAGCCTTCACCCCGCCCTCCACGCGGGATTTATGCTAGGTATTATTGTCAATGTAGGCCTAGCAATTAATTGAAATACCTAAAGAGTTTTGTATCCAAACCCTTCTAATATTGGAATCAGGACTATATTACACATACTTCATTTGGTTACTAAGAATGCAATACTCTCCAAATCGTAGTTTGGAGCCTATTTATTTATATTATATATATGTTTCAAAAAAATAGCCAATCGAAACTAATAAATAAGTATAAGTAATGTAGTAATTAATAGCAATGCTAATAAAAGATAAAATAAATGAGAAAATTAGCCAATCAGATTGGGAAGTCATAGACCAATCATCAATCAACCATTGCATTTGTGCAATAATTTACCAGTCAACGTTAAGTACCAGTCTCTTCTTAATACACCAGCTGCACCAGTAATATTTAATAGGTCTGGATCTAGTACAAATCAATAAAATAATAAATAATCGATTTTAAGAGCATTATTAAAAGGTTTAAGTATCCCAATCAGAAATTAAATCAGTCAATTCTTCTTTATGTACCGATCGAAAACATATCCAATGGGAAATTTATTCGAAAATTATTATTATAATTTAATTTACCTTATAGTTAGAGAAAGGCTGTGGCATTTGAAGCGGTGACAAATAAAGAAATTGCGCCATATGTCTCCCGACTCTCCTTCCAAGAATATTTAAGGAAAAGCAATAACTCTATATTTAAGATTCTAATAGAAAAAAAGAAAACCCAAAACTAATTTATGGTTGCTTACTATGACGTGACGTCGATAAGTTTGCCCTCTACAACCGTGCAGAATTTCAAACTACTTAGTTTTCGCTGTTAAAGTTTTTCAATGAGTGGCAGAGGTACATAGCTGATCAATAGTTTCCAAACTTCATGGAACTAAAAATAACAAAATGTAATATGAAAACCGCTCTAAAAGTCTTAAAGTTTAAAAAAAAGTTGAACTTTGTCATTTCCTTTCTTTTAATTTTAAAATTTCGTCTAAACGTAGAAAGAATGTTTGAAAACTTAAACTCTAACTTTGAGGCCCAGAGATATAAAATATGTCAACTATGTTATTGAAGATAAAATTAACAAAATTAATTAATTGTGAAACAACTCCATATGTTAACTATGATATTAAAGATTAAATTAATAAACTTATTTAATTGTGAAACAACTCAATATGTTAACTATGATATAAAAGATTAAATTAATAAACTTATTTAATTGTTTAACAACTCAATATGTTAACTATGATATAAAGATTAAACTAATAAACTTAATTAATTGTGAAACAACTCAACAGAAAACTAATGATATCGATTCAAACTGATTCCGCTAAATTTGTTGATAAAGATTATATATTTTCATTTCAATTAAATATTGCCAAATGTTAGGAAGTTTGACAGAATCGCAAATGCATTAACTAAGATATTACACTCGTTTTTGCCAAATGAGTTTTAAAGGGTTGACAGCGTGGGAAAGTTAAAAAAATGGGGTGGGGAGCCAATAAAAACACAGAATTTTAAAATCCTGAGCTCTTATTGGAGTTTTGAAGCGTTAACTGCGCGGGAAAATATAAAAGTGTGGGGGGGGGGGGGAGAATAGGGCTCATTGTCTCCTCACCCCATGTAATTGAATGGTGTCAACGCACAAATACTTTTTTGGAAAATAATGTATTGATCATTTTTTCCCCCGGTTTGGCACGTAACCGATTCCACTCAGTTAGTAATGCAATTAAACTCCGATAAGAAACATAATTGAAAACTAAATAAAACACGACACCTGTAAATCATCTATAACCTGTTGGTAACATTCAATCAGGTTGACTCCTGATCTAATATTATTAATTATTATATCATTAAATTTGATATTAATGATGTCAAAATATGTAGTTAATTATTAAAAGTCCATTTTAAAAAAAAAAATAATAATATCTTGACTTTTTGAGGTATATACTGCATTTCGCAGGCAGATAATTAAAGTTAAGGTTTGTAACTTCTTTTTATGAATCTAAAGTGACAATCAAGGTAATAACGTTTTAAATAATTCAAATTACAATTATCAATAACTACGGGAGACATACAGAGAAAAATAGACCCCCGCACCGGGACTCGAACCACGGGACCTCCTATTAATCCGTACAGGTGCTNCTCATACGAATCGCATACCGGAATCCTAGTCTGAATGGAGCCATAAGCCGCAATGTATCATGAGAATCGCCGATTCGTAAATCGCATTCCGGAATCTCTAGTGTGAATGAGGCCTAAGTGTGATGTGCATCGCACGATTCAATTAATTCTAGCATGGTCATTAATATTCTTTCGTAAATCTAGCCATTGTTTTTATTATATAATAAAGCGAGTTTAACTGGATAGCTTCTCGCTTCACAGGAAAGCACGCGATGAATTATTAATATTTATCCGCACGCTTTAGTTTCAAAGCAACACGATGTCATCTTCACACTGTTAACTAATCTCCATTCTACCAGTCATTACAGAATGGGTAAATTATCTTATCGCGAAAGTCATTGCGGTCAGTAGGATAGAAATAGGTATGGTGTGTGCCTTGAAGACCACACCATCCCCCCCTCCACTCTAGCCGCGAAGGACTACGCCAACACCACGTGGTTTTCCTCTGCGGTGATCTATCTTAAAGCAAACCACACCCGATGCAGTCTCTTTATCCTCGAGAAAAATTTTGCGCTAAAATCCCATATACATTGACATAACTTGATTCACAAAATAAATGATGATCTTTGAAGTATTTTTATATTTTAATAATAAATCGTGTAAAATATTTTGTAAATCATCGGCATTACATTTCGATTAAAATATTATTTCAGTGGAATTGATATATTGAAGAGTTCAATAACTTAATAACTTAATNACTACCAAAAACTTAAAAATTGAATTGGTGATAACGTTGTACATTTGGAAAAAATGACTGCTTAATTTTCCGCTTTTAGTGAGTAAAGTAGATTTAGTAAGTTGAAAGAATCTCTCCTGTAATTCTTAAAATAACTTACGACAATTATATCTGAGGTACAGAAATGTATCCTTAATGATTTATGACGTAGCATGGCATTTTTGCTGGCTTGAGTTCATAGCAGAAACGCAGATTTAATTGACGGTTTTACTATTTTCACGCATTTCCTTCCCTGAATTAGTCCTGCGTACGACGCGACGTGACGTGATGTTCTGCTTTATTTTTAGTCAATGCCCAATGCCAAACTAATTAACTAACTCCGGGGCGCAACAGCTCGTGAATGGTCTAGGCCTGCCAAAGGGCCTATGCAACAATTACTCAATCCCAAAGCGAAACGCTAGATCATTGCAATCGCTTTCGTTTGTCAAGTAAGGGGTACCGGGTTCGATTGCTGACTGCTGACTCCGGCAGGGGGCCTACCCTAATTATCTACCCAGCATCGTCATATAAATAGGCAGCTGCTTATGAGAAATGCATATTTTGAGTAGTAAGGTTTGTACAGCTGAGGAAGCGAAACTCTAACCCCCTTGTTGTACTTTACATAAATGGTTATAAAAACCCTTTGGCAGCATTAGGCCATCCAGAGTCTGTTGCACTACGGAGTTAGTCAATTTAATCCTAATAACTAATTTCATATAACTATTTTTACTCACCCCAGTCCCATAACCACCTCACATCAGCTACTCTTATAACCTTCCCTTGGCCACGCGATCTCCCCCTAAAATAAGGAGGCTATCTTTATTTCAATTTTCTCCTACTCTTTTTAAAATAATATATATTTAATGTTTTACCTACTACATATCTTTGTTATTATTATTTTATTTTATTTTATTATTTATTTATTTATTTTTTATATTTATTTTTTTTGCCTTTGAGAATCTGTCATGCGATTTTTTTGTGAACTGAGGNATGGTCATTATTATTCTTTCGTAAATCTAGCCATTGTTTTTATTATATAATAAAGCGAGTTTAACTGGATAGCTTCTCGCTTCACAGGAAAGCACGCGATGAATTATTAATATTTATCCGCACGCTTTAGTTTCAAAGCAACACGATGTCATCTTCACACTGTTAACTAATCTCCATTCTACCAGTCATTACAGAATGGGTAAATTATCTTATCGCGAAAGTCATTGCGGTCAGTAGGATAGAAATAGGTATGGTGTGTGCCTTGAAGACCACACCATCCCCCCCTCCACTCTAGCCGCGAAGGACTACGCCAACACCACGTGGTTTTCCTCTGCGGTGATCTATCTTAAAGCAAACCACACCCGATGCAGTCTCTTTATCCTCGAGAAAAATTTTGCGCTAAAATCCCATATACATTGACATAACTTGATTCACAAAATAAATGATGATCTTTGAAGTATTTTTATATTTTAATAATAAATCGTGTAAAATATTTTGTAAATCATCGGCATTACATTTCGATTAAAATATTATTTCAGTGGAATTGATATATTGAAGAGTTCAATAACTTAATGACTTAATGTGTACACCTTATTTTATTATAAAATATAGGAAGTCGTGATGGATTAAAAGGTGTAAAAATCTATAAAAAGAACACAAATTTATCCCTTACACAGCATATTACAGCACTCAAATATTCAAGAAAAACAACTTTTTTTTTAAGACGTTTCGACTCGTATGCCAGAGTCATCCTCATTCAAATATATTTTCTAAACTAACAATTATGTTATATATATGAAATTAGAAAGCTTCTATTTCTATTATTGTTCTATCAGATTCACTAATACATATAATAATTTTTTTTATTACTTTATTCATTTATTTGTATCCAAGTTCCTATTTCATTCAATTTTAAAATCATCTAATTTATGTCTCATAATGAAATAGTGGTTTTAAAGTTAAATTTTTCATGTGTTTCTTGAACATTTAAGTGCTGTAATATCCTGTGTAAGGGATTAATTATCTATCTACTGTAAGGAATGAAGATGTAATATTTTAATGTATTTGAAATTAGTTATTAGTGTGAAACATGAGTATTTTACTTCAATTAAACATGAAATCAGTACTTAGTACCTATTTTTAAGACGAGTCTGACAAAATTTCCCCTAACTTGGGTGTGGCAAGGATAGATAGATACTAGTTTTATAAAAAAAAAAATATTTACAGTTATCTCTTTATCAGCGAGGTGTTTTGCCAAGAGAGGGGTCAGTCTTATTACATATTTTGTTCCTGTCAATCGTGATGCCCTCCGTAATACTGACATTTAGTTATGGGATTTTTAATGGACTTATTTTTGGATGTACATATCTAGTATTTAATATTTTTGTAGTATTTAAAAATACAATCATTAGCAATGTTTTTGGTAAAGACACGAATTTCACAAAATTTCGTTGGCATTGTCACTTTCAGTTTAGGAAAAGTTTCGAATATTGGAATTAGTTAGATTTTGTTATCGTCAAAAAACTGCAATAATATAACCATCAAAAATGCATTATTAGCTGAAGCTTGTATGAAAAGGCAATTTAGGCTTTTAAGGTGGTTTTTTTCACAATAAAGAGATAACTTTAGAAAAAGGTATGATTTATTTATTCACTGTTGTACGAAGACATCATAGGGTCTGACAAGGAAATTCGCCATACATTGCCCCTTACACGTAATCTGAGTTATTTTCAGTTCAATATGTGAATCAATGGTGAAGGCATTTTTTGTTGGGGGGGGCACCTAGATTCATAACACCCCCCCCCCCCCNTAATGCTTTCTTCAAATTAAAACTATAAGTAAAGGTCTGGAAAAGCAATAATAGCTTACACAGTCACGTGGTATAATAGAATCGATTGTAAGACTATCCCTTTAAGTACTATTAAACTTAAGGGTTGTAACAATAGGATCCCCCACAAAAAAAATCCGCGGTTATTGAGTTATTGAGAAAATACGTAATAAATTGACCTTCGGAAGTATTGACCTTTGGAGAAGACCTTGGAAGTATATTATAGCAGTTAATAACAAACCTTAATGAAAGACAGTTAATGACGCATTAATTTGTCATCGAAAATGTTTGAAGAAACTCATACTTACTGCGACTACTATTATACTTACTGACCACCAGTAAACTCCCTTAGATACTAGGGAGTATAATGGATAATATAGTTATTAGCTGTAGCAGGTTGTATAGTTAGTGCAGAAATTAGTAGTGTAGTAGCAGTTATTAGTAGGTTTAATAAATCAAGTTTTGTACCATAGCAGTTATTAAAGTAGTAAGTCTAATAGTTAATACTTAATAGCTTTATTTGATAGTTTGTGTAGAAGTTATTAGTATGCCTATACAATTAGTTATAATGTGTAGTATAAGTAGTTAGTCTAGTGGTAAATGTTTGCTAGCATTATGTGTTAGTTAGTTCAGAAATTAGTAGTAGCAGTTATTTGTGCCGAGTAGTTAATAGGTAATTAGGTAATTTGCCTCAGCATAAGCTGATTTGATTTAACATTTATAGATCACAGATCACTGTATTAACCAATAAAGGCATTCATTCAGTTAATAGGTAAAGCTACTATAACTAGTAGTCTAGTGGTCAGTATATAGCTATTTACTCCATCTTGGTAGCAATTACTCAGGTATAAACTGGTAAGGGTAAAATAATTGTTTGTGGTGTTCATTGCAGTATAATGTAGTCTTATTAGTAGGTGGAAGATGTTTCCAAATTAAGGTTACAACTATAGTCCATTAAGTATTACCATAACATACTGAATAACATATAGTCCATTAGGTATTACCATAACTTACTGATTAACATATAGTCCATTAGGTATTACCATAGCATACTGAATAACATATCCATTAGGTATTACCATAACATAGTGAATAACATATAGTCCATTAGGTATTACTATAACATACTGAATAACAGTACCTGATCTAAATAGTTAAAAAATCTGAACCTGAAATATCATATGAATAGAACTATATCTATTATTTAATTTTCAACAAAGCATAGCAATTTAATAGTTTGTTTTTATGATAAACCTCAGCATTTCATGGTCTATATACATTAGACAATAGATCAGGAACAGTTTATGGCATGTCAGAACAAATCCATTTTAGTAGTTCAAGCTATGCTGTAAAACTAGTTTTTGTCTTTCAGTGAGCAAAATCCGGTTTGCTCGGTTATTGTCTTACTTGTCAGCTGGTTTCTACACCTGCATAACTGTAGTCTTGTATATAAACATTACACTAGAGTCCCGAGTGCACCTACTCAGGAGAAAGCCACAGCTGCATAAAGACCTTCCTACGCCATGCATATGATTATTTTAAAATCATTTTTAAGCATGCGATAAATCTAACCGGTTCACTATTTTCTATACTATGCAATAAAAATCAACTCAGATTTTTACTATCAATCTTAGCTATCGATTTCCTACAATACATAAAGAAAATAGAGTTTATAATTATTTTACTTTTTTTACTGTGAGGTATTGTATTTACTGTACATAAAAATAAACTGAAAAGAGGATGAATATTCTTTAAAATTACAACAAATAAAAACATTTCGAAAAAGATCATTTCCATGAAATAACATGCAATGTTTACAATGATAGCCTTATCAGTCAGCTGATATAGATAAGGCTCGTGTACTACTCATATGTTACTAACTATTACTCACCACAGAATATGTTATGCTCCTTATTTATCTGCAGTCCTTTTAACATAAGTACAATTACGGCACCTTGTAATTATTACAAGGTGCGATTACAGGAAGAGTATATCCTTATGAGTAAGATAAACATACTTGAAAGCTTCATTTAGGTTTCAACCGGCCTTTTAGCCGGCAAACATTTTAAACCCGGTATTAAGTTATTGCTAGCTGACGGTACTAATCTTATCACTAGATTATTCAAATGGCATGCCATGTATAAATTTAAACAAGCTATTCGAGGATCTTGAAAGGTTTAACTAGTTAAAGAAGACCCTGGTTGATCTCTAGTAAGCTGGTCAGGTTACGGAAGGTTATATCTAGGTTGATATGTGTCTCTAAGAGGAAGTGTAGTTCGCTAGACGGGAGTGTAAAACGTAACACGGTATATTATGATGGAATAGGTTCGGCGAGGCTAGGATCTTAGTTACGCAACAGATGTCAGCTCCTTTTTATAAAAAAGGAATCTGTTGTTGACGGACTCTCGTCAGAAATCGATTTGAAGCTACAGAGGGAGCGTGCTAATACAGTAGGAGCCTTACCCCTGTCAGCTTCTCCTTTAGGGCTGTCGCTGCGGTTAAAGACGAGCTGGTGCTCGGAGACGTCCATCCGTGGGAAGGAAGACTAAACTCGTAGTATAGGAAGACTGACTCTTGTCCCGCGTGTGCGGTTACCAAAGGGTAGGAGCCTTTCTGGTCCCGTCGACTGGCCGGCTAAGCTATTGCGCAAGTCACTCCCACCGACCCCCCCTCGGTGAGAGTCGATTCCGGTCGGACAGGCTCGTCACCCCCCAGGCAAATCCTAATCCTTCTTTTACATAGGTCGATAGCGGCCCTTTATCGGATCGATCATCAAACCCCTTTTTTTCGATAAAATCGCCGACTGAAGGGCAGAAAAGGGATGTTCATAAGTATCTTTTTAAAGCTATCCCGAATTCCTATTGTTACATTAAACTTTTAAAAAGTTAAAAATGCATTTCGACACCGTAACAGTCATAACAAAGTTTGTCATGTCCTTTACGATTAATTCCCACGCGATATAAAAAACTAAAAACATAACAAACACGAAAAAACTTTTCGTGGATTTCATATTTCATATAATGGATTTACCAACAGTCGAAGAAACTTAATATTTACTTACTAGTGAAATGCAAGTAAAAATAACTTACCTTGTTCTCTCTACAAAACACTTAAAAACTGTTGATGTTGCACCTCCTCTTCCACACTGTTCTGTGTACTGGCACCTTCCAGTGGGCTCGACACAGAAATGTTTCCTACAGGTGACATCTTTTCTAATGATATCCTTGCGTGTCTAAGCATTCAAAACATAATCTAGTATAACATTAACCTCTATTCTTAAAGATAAGGCAAGAACTTAATTATTTACATCTTGAAGTAGAAAGCATAATACGAATTAGATAAATATCTAAAGTTGGAGGAAACTCAGGCAATCAAATACTCGTATATATCCAGCGACGAAAGCAATATTTGTATTGTTATTATCATCATTATGTTGCGAGTTATTGCCTTGGAAACGTTAATTATTTACAATATTTGTTTTATGAAATGTTGTTGAAGGACTTAATTTACATAATACAATTGATTATTAGGCAAATAGGTTCCTAGTATTTTTTTCAACTCCATGTTTAATTATTATTTACTTTTTTAAGGTAAGATTAAAAAATAAAGAAATGACAGCTTTGTTTTTTTTTAACTTAGGTTGGCATTCTTCCGATAATTTTTCTAGAAGCTTTGGTCTGTTCTATTGTCCAACTCATGTCTGAAAGCGTCACAATTTCGCTTGATTTATGCACTTAAGAGATTATGTCACTTTGCATTTAAGCTAAAAAAAAAAAAAAAAAAAAAAAAAACAGTCGGAAAGTTCCTTTCTGAAGTTCCGAATTCTTTACGAAGTCAACTGAAAAACTAAATGAAATTAATTAATAATTTTCCTATTGATAATAAAGTCAATCCTTATCTTTAGCGATAGTGCTGTCCAAAAATAAACCACCGCAAATAATAAGTAATTTAGATAGTAGACTAAAAATCAAGTTGTTGTTACAGTCTGTGCCAAACGAGTTAGTACGTTGACAACACGAGAAATCGAGTGACACACCGATTAGCCAACCTCAGAAGAAAAAAATAAAGCCACTACATCACCTTCTTATATCTGTGTATGGGAGGTAAAGGGCACTATCTCAATTTTTACGAAATTGAGGTTTTAACAGTTTCCTATTCATTTTTCCCCCCTTTTTTAGAGGTACAATTATATGATATCCTAAAACTAAATCTCACGGATTTAGCCAGTTGGAAAAATCACTATGAACCAACATGCTGGGGAGGTAAAATAAGTAAAAAAAAATCATTAAAGTAGCTCTCCCGAAAAATTTAAATTTGGTACATAGTGCCCTTTACCTCCCATACACAGATATGGTTATCCAGAGGTCAAATTTTGAGCTCTCATTGGCTCCCCATCCCATTTGCTAGTTTTTCCCGCGCTGTCAACGCACTAACTCTTGTTTGGCACAGACTCTAGTTTGTCACTCGATTGGTAAACACTTTGATTTGGAAAAATATTTGACTAAATAACCTATTAAGTGATCAACTTGATTTATAGTCTACAAACTTAGTTTGAATTGAGGATTATGAAAATCACCTTGCTTACCGACTTGGGTGGGACATGGTCGCTCTCTACAATTTATTTTTATCGTTTTATGGGCTAGCTAAGTGCTACTGTTAGATGGAGTTATATGTATATTAATCCCAATTGAGAATGGAAGACATAAGCCAAGACGTAGACCGCTGTGATACTACACAAGGCTTCCATGGATACTACTGATCCTTTTGATGTCCCTATAAAGTTTTTTCAGTAAAGGTGGGTTCATAGCATGCGTTTTGACGTGAATTAGAATAATCTATGGTTAACATATAACGACGCAAGAAAAGTTTGTTTGGAACCGACTTCCTCGTGGTCGAATAAAACCGTCCTGTTCTCTTCCTTCTTGCTTAAATATTTATTTTATTTTTCGTGTCATCTATTTACATAGTAAATATTAGAACTACACTTGTTTTTCCATTTTCAACCATCCATTTGGAAGTCGGTATTGTATTTTAATCATATTATGTTCGGTTTTGATAACCTGAGCGAAAGACTGTGAAGTACACAAGGAAGGAAGAGCAAGAGAAAACACGCAGTGACCTCTCCAAGGCTTTATACGTTTTTTTTTTTTTTATCTATATAGCGCAAACGCGCGTAATGAACGCACGCTCTTAACCTACCTTAAAACAAAAACGATATGAAACCTGGACTTAGTTTAGTGTTAGGCCCAATGCACACAGAGCAGGCGACGGGCGAAGGCGCGGCGCGGGCGAAATGCAGGTGAGGCGTAAAGCACGACTCCTCTATGTAAACATATAGCCCAATGCACACAGAACAGGCGACTGGCGGAGGCGCCTCCTCCACGCCTCTTCCTCGCCTCTTCCTCGCCTCTTCACTCGTTTTGAAGAAGCGTACCTCCTGTACCTCGCCCGCGCCGCGCCGGTCGAAGAACATTCGATTGAAGGCACCCCAATTTTCTAACCTCTTTTCCAAATTGGCTGGATACCTGCAGTTTACCCCGGTCTCTTTATTTTACATGTTATCAATAAATTTGATCTTCAGGTCAACCTAGTTTATGTTACGCCTTGTCGACCGCTTCCTTCAGCTGGATTCGTTCGGCAACAAAAATAATTGAAGCTGGCATAATACTAACCATAAAACCAACATAATAATAACCGGTGATTGATCAGCAGGTCGACCAGGGTATTTCCACGAATGTACCCTAAGTTTCTATAACCGAATAATTAAAGTGGTTATGTTACAATTATTATTAACTTTATCCTTTCCTCTTACGAAGTTAGTCTTGACTATTTAAAAGTTGATGCTCCATATAACACAACTAACGAAGGCATTTGGGCTATTTGCTGATGGATCCTTTGATGTAAATAAACAAGCTAACTCGTTCATTAATGCGGTATAACCCGAGTAGGGTCAGCATGAAGAACACTTGGCTAGGCACCAGAGGACCTCCAACTTTTCAACAAACTTTTCCAATTTTCAGATTAGTTTGCTTTTCTCTCTCACCATGGAACTAAGCGGACTGAAATTCAATGGCAGGATTTAGGCATACATACGGCGAATATAATATCTCCTCTACGATTTCTCATTTAGGGTTCTTTAGACATTTTATTGCGAATTTAGCTTTAATATTTTCACCAACTTTTTTTTCAACATCTACGTTTTGTTGTTGATTATACATGTTTAGTATATATATTTTTTGACGTCGATATATATGAGTATATGTGTCAATTGTGTCGAACTATCAATGTTAGAAATATAATATGTTTATACTGTTAGATTTTTGCCATTTCTTTAACAATCTTTAAACATTTTACATACTATTTTTAGTTATTACATCGTAGGTAGTAAGTCAATTTTTAGAATTATCATTTTAGTCGATTTTGGAGCTTTTTTGACCTTTCAAAGTCAATAATTATTGCGTAATTTCCGATACAGTTGCATGATTAATAATAAAAATCTAGAGGGGCAATAGTTGCGATAGGATAATCAATTAAACTCATTCTACAATAAGTTTAAACTTATTCTATAATAACTCATTGTAGAATGAGTTTAAACATACTATAGAATGAGTTTAATTGAGTATTCTATCGCAACTATTGCCCCTCTAGATTGGTACTATTACGTCATGCAACTGCATCGGAAATTATTTTTTTAAAAAGACGATTTATAAAGGTAGAGGTAGAAGTGTAAAAGGTTGAAATTTAAGAGCAAAACTTGTAACATAAGCCTATAAACATCAACAACTATATTATAATTAACCGAAAATTTATTCAGAAGGTTGAATGTGATGTGTAAAATGTTGTCAATCTGTGTTTTTTTGCCAATGTTTTTTTGCGATTTTTTTTAACTTTACTTTTTGAGTTTCGTTACTTTAAACAGAAGCCTCTATAACTTAGTAGAAAAACCCCACTTAGCTTTCAGTCGCATAGGTCTATTTTTAAGGAAGTCATCTAATCTATACTAAAACACAAACTAAGTGCTTTAATCTTCAATCTTCTAATGCTTTCTTCAAATTAAAACTATAAGTAAAGGTCTGGAAAAGCAATAATAGCTTACACAGTCACGTGGTATAATAGAATCGAATGTAAGACTATCCCTTCAAGTACTATTAAACTTAAGGGTTGTAACAATAGGATCAGGTGTTCTCAAGTGGGAAGGTCTGAACCCACTCGAAGGTTCGAGGATCTCAGATGGCAAGGTAGGTCCTGAAAACGTAATGCTAGGGCACAAGACTACCAGGTCGCACATTTATTATTTACATTACCTAGTCTCACCCCAATACCGCCATCTTAGTTTCGTTAAATATGCAGAGAACTGAGTGACTACGTTCATTCTCGTCTAAAGGATAAAAAGAGGTATTTCAACCTGATCCTGGAACGTGATTCCTCGAAATGATTTAAGAATTGATGGTAAAACTATACCTTCTTCAAAAAAAACACTATTCACAATATTTTTAAGCTTAAATATAAGACAAAATGGAAAAATAGAACTTGTGTTGGCTGGTTTTAATAGTACAGAGTACAAAGAAAGAAATGCGACTAACCCATTTATTGATAACAGCCAAAAAAAAAAAAAAAAATCTATTTAGGATAACATTTTTAGAGACATGCGTAGCCTAACTCCGCTGCTTGATACCTAGGTCTATATATCGAAAAATACGGTGAGTTACACTGATGATCTGATCACTTCAATTAGATGGGTAAAGTGGCGGGATCGGTCCCCTTTCCTGTGATCCAAATGATCAAATGTGTTGATCGGAACGTAAAAGGAAGAGCAAATAAACAAATGTATAAATAAGATTATTATATTATCATCTTTTATTATTATCATTATTTTTCAATAACTAATTTCTCTTTTCCGAGGGTCTCATAAAGCAAAATTATTTTGTTTATCGAAAAAGAGCAAAAATAGGTATTAGTGAACTTCATGTATGCGTTGCTCGCGTCACGATTCGAACTTATGTGTATATAAAGTCCACAATAATCCATTTGACAAAACTATTTTGGTAAATATGACATTTCAAATACTATTAACCAACCCGGTTTTGATTGATACTGCGGAAACTATCCCACTTCAAATTTATTTGATTTAAAGTATCTATAAGTTAATGCCGTTAATATATGTTTTTTTTTCAATTTGTTTAAACTAAATGTTCGACTAAGTAATGAGATATTGTTAAATTTAAATAATAAGAATAATAATAAAATAAGAAAAAGGATTTGGTTGGTAATGAGAAGATGAAATTAGTTAGAATAAGGGGGGAGGGGGGCAAAATAATGATAATTTTTGATAAAATGGCGTGGAAAATTAAACAATTTACTCAAGTGTTATATATTTTTGGTTATCTACTCTTCGATACATTTAATTTGAATCTCCCAGTAAAAATTTAAAGAAAAAAAAAAATCTCATCATGAATTACCAGCTATTTGGAATTCCAAGGTAATCAGGTCAAATTGCTATTTTTATTTTTTATGTGGCCCAGCAGACCGCATAAACATTTTGTTCGCATGACATAAATTATCCCTTTTTTTAATTTTGAATGCATTTTTTCAAAATTCATTGTTTGATTTAAATTTTTTGTATGTTGTGAAAGAGCAGTCTTGTCATTTTTATTTTTCACATCCGAAATATGTTGGTTGATTCTAATTTTAAATAAATTATCCCCATTTTGAACTTGATCAGCTGATAATTTTGAATATAATTATATTTTTTTATTTAATATTAAATATATTATATTTCGGTAGTTAATACTGCAAAGTTTCATCAATTTGTTCATGGCATTTTTTGTGAAGTATAGGATAAGCTACACTTTAATAAGGAACATTATTTGCCCACTTAATGTATTTTATCCTAGAAAGCTATATTTATTTATTTCAGCCTAAGCTGAAGTGTGTCGATCAATTAACAAGGGCTTGCATGTTTGTTTAACATATATTGAGAAACGATCAATACTTACTTCAAAAAGACCCTTTCGTGTCGATCTAATGATTACTTAACTTTGATATTATTATTTTAAATATTTAAAAGAGAAAATTACTAATGTAGTGACTATATCGTAGATTCCGTGTACGGGTTGCTTGGAATCTAATAACTTATAATAACCTGGACTTTATTATTCTTTTGAAATCATGACAAGTAATAAAAAATCGTTAGCAAACTCAAAATAAGTTTTAAAAAGAATAAACTTAGCTAAATTAAATGCGGCACAAACTCTTTTCAAAAGACGGATTTAGTACAACAGGAGGTGATTTTTTCAATCGTTCCGAATGAAACAGGAAGAGTAATAATAACTAACTTCATTGTTGTTCTAAAATAGCCATAGTCAGTCGTGGCAACTTCAAAAATGTCATCAAAATCCTTACTGTGCCATTTTAGCTGAATCTTGATTATTTTCTATATCCTTTACGTTATGATCAAAATTACTCAAGACAGGACGAAAATATCAGTTGCATTTCTCATTTATTCGATCAGAAACTAGTGTAATTACTCTCTTACTCCACAAGAAATTGAACTAGCTATGTCTTTGTTTTAAAGTAAATATGTAAAAATAAATTTAACTCACAACGTGTTCCCTGATTTTTGTTTTTGATCTTCATACCTTATATATTATACTTTTTGATTAAGATCATTTTATCCATAACAGCTTTTTGATTAAAAAAAACAAAACAAAAAAAAACCCTCAGAATCTCACGCATTAGAAGTAAATATTAAGTTCTAGAAACAGTTGATTATGCATTGCTCTCTTTGCATTTGTTGGCGATTTTATTATTTCAGGATTAAGGAATGGTTATGTGAAATTTAATTGAAAAATATTTTCATAAAATTTCAACGAATAATGAAGGAAAACCATGGAAACAACATTTACATATATAATAATACATTATTATAATGTATATTATGCTTATATACCATTGTATTGAAAATTTATCCACCTTCGTGGTGCAATGATTAGCTATTATGCCTTCTGAATCAGAGGTCGGAGGATCGAGACTCGTCCAAGTGAAAGATTTTTTACAGGTAAATCAATTGTCGGCTCAAGCCGGTAGTTGATTTACCTATAAAAATCTATTAATTAGATGAGTCTCGAAACACAAACTTCGTTACATTCAATTTTGTTAATTTCACTTGGACGAGTCCCAAACTTAGTTACACGATTTCGTTTCGTCCAATCCAATTTACTCTACCACGCCTAAAGAAGTTTCACTTCAAAAACTATTTAATTATAGATAATAACACGTACCATTGACAACTGAATTAACTAAGTATTGTTTTATTGAATAGAAATACGTTAGGTTCTATCGAGACTTCTTAAATTATCTAGGGTATATTTACCAAGTGACTTTTCTTATTATTCACTGAGTCACTGGTCATAACCATAAGTCATAACTCTAACCTTATCTTTGACTCCAATGCTCTCGGTTACCCTTAGGCTAGGCGCCCACTTGCGATTTCTTGTCGCTGCGACTTAAAAATCTCTGTCACTAATATTTTTGAGGTGCGCACACTGCGACTAATAAATCTCTTGTTTTATTTTAGTTTCACAATGGATTTCGTTAAAACCACTTGTGTGATAGCTCTTTTGCTCCGTGCGAAAGCCAAACAACGTTACTTCGTTCATCCTATTTCCAGCCAAAAATTAATGAAGGGACATTTCTATAAGTTGCATAAAGATCTATTTAATAATCCCCGTGATCAAGATTTTTCAAGTTTTATAGAATGAGTGTAAATAGTTTTGAGTATTTACTTAAAGTAATTAAACCAAAAATAACCTATCGTGAAACAAAATGGAGAACGTCAACACCCGCTAACGAGCGTTCATCAGTAGCTTTGAAGTAAGTACGGTTTTTAATTCATTACAGTCTAAACTTGCAACTAAACAGTCGCAAGTGCGTGCTATTTCATGCCTGTCAGTGTGTCTCATTCCAAAAATATAGGTCTGGTTGCGTTTTTTTAATCGCCGCGATTTTTCAGTCGCATATGGGTGCATTCCAATTTATAACCATGTGTTCTATTTACACGACTAAACAATCGCGCGATTAGAAATCGCAAGTGGGCGCCTACCCTTAAGGCTACACCTTAATCGAATCCTTACTGCCGTGAGCAGATGACGACAGCGCAATCTCATCAATAGATACTAAAATTTTAACACATTTCTTATAATAATAAAATTGAAAATCGAACTATTCACATACTGTACTAATCAAACTACCTAGACATATGGCATATTGAACGTTCCTATTCTCGTCACATCCAATCCTTTCAATTCAGATATCCTCTTCATTCATTGTTAATACACCCTTCACATCCAACCAAGCCCTTTAACATCGACCAAAATGTTCCATTCGCCCGTGACCTCATCATTTCCCTCAACACATCCTTTCACTAGAACGTTTCCACCACTCGAATCTTGTTATCCAAAACCTGTCATGCCAAACTCAAACTATACCTTACAAAATCCCCCAGGTTCATGGTGCATAAGATCGTAATACTGCCATATACCATTCCTACCTAAGCCTATTGATATATAAGCATAATTTAAATTAGTTTGTTGAATTATTTAACAGTGATCTTTTATATCTTGTTGTAAACTCATCTCTTAAACTTGTTTTTTTAGAAATATTTGTAATAATGAACAATCACAGGGTTAGAAATTAGATATTAAAAAAGTAATCAAATTATATTTGTTGCTATAACACATCTTAAGACTAAATTGTGATTACTTAGTCTTGGTATATTATTGTAAAAATTAATCTTATTCAAGGAAAGTTTCATCTACTAATCCACACAACAATAGATTATTATTGGAAATCTTATAGATTTAATTTAATTAAAAATAAATCAAGGCAGTTTTAGATAATAAAAGAGATTACTATGAGCCTAGCTAAGTCTGACTTTCTTTACTTTAAAACCCTCCTAAATAAAATTATTTATGAATAACCCTTTCTATTTATAGGATTTCTTTTTATAGGATTTACATGAATTATTTTCCAAAAGTTAATCTGATTATTTTGAAATTTATGACTTTTTTTTCTGAAAATTATCTTCCATAAATTTTAGTATTAGCTTAATGTACTTTCATACTTCTAATTGTTTTCACTATTAAATTAATTTGAATTGTCTTTAATATAACAAAATATAATTTTTCATTTATATTTTGCCTCAATCTTCGAAACCATAAATGCATATTAAGGTTATATCTGTACTAAAACAAACCGCAGTTATAAAAATATTGATTGTTACAAACTGAACAGCCAACGCTTAGAACTACTAGCGCTTCCTGCACGCCTTGGCCGCTTCTCGAACTAGTGTTTTTACTGGCCCTAGGGCTGTAAAATAGAACTTTACCGTCCGTTTAGGATAGGAATGTTTACATGTGGTGGGCGATAAATACACGTATATGTATGTATTTATTTTTAGGGTTTCGAGGTCATCCTAGTTCTTAGTCAGGCCCAAAGATTTGAAATTTGCTATGCAAGCAAAACTTTTTGCTCAAAAAGAAAAAATGTTGCCAACTTCACAACTCAACATTTCTTCGATCAGTGTGCAATTGCAACTTTTGCAAGGTTTAATTTATATTTCTCATATGATTATAAGCTAAATAAAATAATAATAATGTGGTTCAAAGATGGGTCAAATGAGGGACAAAGCAACACCTCCTTTAAAATATCCTTACTTACTTACTTAGTCGAGTCCTCTTCTACCGTTTGGTGTAGAGGATGGCCAAAAGGATTTCCACGTATCTCTATTGTGGGATAGTGTCCGAGAACGTTGTGCAGACATTCCCCTCTCGGCCAGGGTGGATGTGATATTGTCCATCCAAGTTGTCCTTTTCCTTCCCCTGGGTCTTCTTCCCTCACACCTTGCTTCATAGACTTCTTTAAAATATCCTTAGCTATATATTTCAACCCTTATCTCATGTCTCATCCTCAACCCTACAACAGAAACACTTGATTGAAAACCATTGGTTGTACCAATGTTTTGACAAAATTGGGCAAAAGGTGTTTTAACCAAAACACTAGAGAAGCTTTTGCAATAGGGTACTTCTTTAGATTGTCACTCCCCTTTGTTTTTTTAGAATATAAATGGCTTTGACTAAATAACTATTAAGACAAAGGGATGTTTAGTGTTCAGTCCAATGTACTTTAGGACAAAAAAGTATCACACTTCTAATTTTATAAGGGGAGTAACAATCTAAAGAAGTGGCTGAAATAGCTGATTCCCTCATCGAATTTTCTACTTATCAGACAATACTACACTCAGAGCCTCATTTTTATATAAAAATCTTCATATATTTGGCATACTTTTATATTAAGGTGAAAAACTTTGATAAAAGAAATTTAATATATTTTAAAAATGCTCTAGTTTCCTTTGCTCTTTATATTTTAAAAGGTATTTACGGTTATTTGAAGGAGTGTCTGATTTTACAAGCTTAAAAGGAATACCTCCACTACATAACTCCGGGTGAGTGAAGAGTGGAATTCCATCATACTTATAGCTTACCCTTTAATACACGTACATACCATACATCTTGTGAGTTTGAAAATACTTGTGTATAGTAATATACACAATAAAAATAGTCATATTTTCTTTAGGCTTCTTTTTAATAAAAATAAGTATACATGAAAGGAATGAAAATTAAAAAATACCTTATCAAAAAAAAAAAAAAATCAACGGAAGGTTGTACGGCTTAGGCCCCTGCATCCCCTGGTTGATTATTATTTTTTACATACTAAGTCGGAAAGTGTAAAACATAGAGCATGCTGAGCACAACATGAGCTATTGCTACTGTTAGTAAGAGATTCTATTTGTGGTTAAGTACATCCGTTCGCGGTGTGTAGGTACCTACTTTTCCCCTAAGCCCTTTACATCTGGCCCATTCCTCTGACCGCTAGCCAAAGGTGTAGGATAAAAGTTATAGCTCTTATGTACCATGGCTCTAGCCCCTGGCCCCAAGTTACCAGTATTGGTCCTAGGGTCCCGGCAGCAGGCTCCATGACCCACGGGCCCAATGGCCTGTCTTGCTCGCTTAGATTTCACGGGATTTTTTTGTCCAGGGTCCCAAGCCGAGTGGGCCCCTACCCAATCATAAGAGAAATATGCTCAGGAGATCAGATTCTTTTGAGTGGGGTTGCGATTAGTTCGTGTTACAACTCAGAAAAACAGGATTAACTCTATTAATAAATAATTTCACAATATTATATTATATATTTTATTTTATTGTACTGTAATGGAATATTATGGAAGAATGTATATTTATGTATATGCAGGTTAAAAAAGTTATGTAACAGAATAACAGTGTAGTAATGATGTGGTGTCAACAATATGCAGTTTCTGTTGAAATAAGTAATTTAATGCGCAGTATGGTGCAAATTACTAAAAAAACAAACAGAAAAAACAAGAATTTTACATGCTTATAAGTCCGCAGAGAGTGAAATTTTGCATCATCCTGAGTTGAAGACAATCTAGCCAGGTTGAAAGAAGTATTTGTTGCAGCCTTTGCAAACATCTGGAACTGTAGATCGTTGAGATTTTGGGTTTTATACATGTTTCTGCTTCCATATAGTGAAGCAAGGAAGCTCCCTCCTGCCTCGGTGACCTGCTCAGGTGTGACACTGGGGTACTGGACACTGGAAAGGAAAATAGCAGCGTTCACTTCAAGGTGAGGTTGTTTTTTTTTTAATGTCAAAAGAAATTTCACCTTCCCTTGGCCAAAATGTGTTGATGTAGTGTTACAACTGCTGAAAGCTTGAAGAAAAGTTAATGTCTAGATTGTGCTCCGTGGTTAAAGGAAATCGTTGAATAATGGCATCTGCGTTTTTACCTCTCCCGTATTTTTCACAGAATATGTTCTGCTTCTGATATTCAACCTTTGCTGAACGAGCGTGGTCTTCTACATCTGGTCCAATTTGTGCTACGCCATATAGAACAAAAAACGCAATGTCCTCGCCAGGCAGAAGCCATTGAAATGAGTGTGCGGTTATAAGTTATAATCAACATCTCAGCATCTTCCTCTGCCAGTAGAACTAGCATTTTACTCCTCTCAAGGTGCATGTTTACCATGTCAATAAATCGAACTCTGTTTCTTTCATTTAATAAGCAAGTAATTGGCAATGGGTATCTTGAGCAAAGTACCTTGAGGATCTGAAGCAATGATTCATCAGAGATGAACTCCAGATTTGAATCCAATGTTGCCAGAGAAACAGAGAAGACAGCAGAGGAAAGCATTTTAACTGCATTTGTACGTGTGAATTTGTCCCCACTCAACTGTAACTTACTTGTCATTCCTACGTGCAGAGCGTTGTGGCAGTTCACAGCTTCACACCTAACAAAAGAAGAAAATTATTAACATTTAATTATTCCCTATTTGTTTAATCCGGGGGTTTCTAAACTACGGCCCGTGCGGCGTTTTTCTTCGGCCCACAGCGCCACGAAAGTAATTATCAAAGGAACCTTAACAATGCAAAGTTAGAAGTTCTCCATAATCAATTAAAATGCCATTTCAAACATTTCATCCAGTCATACAGGAGGGAAGACTGCGTAGAAGTAAGATTTGGTGCTCTCCATCATTTCCTCTTCAGTGAAAAGTGAAAGTGACAAGGAAAAAGGTGACAATAAGTAAAAAATTCTTTCAACTCTTCATCAGAATATTTTAGAACGCATAATATGTGAAACAGAATGAGGGGGTCCACAGTCACCTTTCTCTCACCAGTAGAAACAGAGCAGACAGCAGAGGAAATCATTTAAACTGCATTTTCACGTTAGAATTCGTCCCCACTCAACTGTAACTTACTTGTCATTCCTACGTGTACAGCGTTGTGACAGTTCACAGCTTCACGCCCAACAAGCCTATTACTTCCCAGCATCATGAAATCTGTCTTCGGACATGGAAAATGGAAGGTGTTCAAAATACCAGTTACGCAGTTCTTCTTCGTCTCTGGTGAGATGGGAAGGTCGCGTATCTATATGCTCCTCAGAAGTTGCAGTCCTAACGTAACAGCAGTAGCTTTCCTCGTCAGTACACACA